>JAHWFO010069864.1:0-13108 GCA_023313115.1 Rhysida immarginata | reverse complement strand
TTGGTGTCTGGTTCCTGAACCATCTATTGTCTTTTTACAAAACTGACACTGCATTTTGCCGTAGCATTCACTAGTCGACAACAGCCAGTCTTTGAACACTTCATTAACAGCTGCGTTTTGAACCTATTACAATGTACTTGGCTTCTCTAATACGCTCTCCATGGCTCCGAGATCCTACTTATTCAAAGATTATCAAATTGCGTTGTTTACCCATGTCTTCACAAATGAATCAGTTCTACTACTGTATCTGTATGCTCCAATCTTGCCCTCTAGTGACAATAGCGTGACACCATCGCTAATTTGCTTAAAAATTTCAGGAGGTCATAATGTATATAGGCCTCTCCCAATGAGATTAAAGGCCGTGGTCAAAACCCTCATCGGGAGACCGAAGGGATTGCAACAAGAATCGAGGCTTATCATTGCTCACCATTCCTGGGGATGTCGGGAAATAGTTGACTCCAAACTGTGATGGAGCCGTGGGTTTTCCGACCTGATCAAAGCACAACGAATCGCATCTTTGCTGAATGGCAAATCTTGGGGAAATTCTTGAGAGTCTACACTTGCTTTGTGGACTTCGTAAAAGCATATGACAGTTCCTCGGGAGAAGCTCTGGAGAGTACTGCAAGACAACGGAGTGGATGGGCATTCATTGGTTGTTATACGAAAGCTGACATGTACAGAGTGTGTTCATAAAATAATGCAAGTTACAAATGTTTAGAAATCATCGATGTACTCCCTTCGTGCATCTCACTTTTTACCAACGATCTTCCCAGGCACGATACGCGCTGTAATGCCTCTACCGGAATTTCGTTCAGCGCGGTCATCACGGCGGCTTGGATTGTCTCAATGCCGTCGAAACGAAGACCTTTGGGGACCAAAAGCTTTTTCTCGTTCCAAAAGTTCATTCGCGATCGTCATTCGATTGTCCTTTTGTTCGTCCGTCAACACTTTGAGACGCAGCTTTTGCATGTTGAGATCGTTTGTCATTATTGTGTGCACAGTGGCTTTTTGAAGGTTCATCGTCTGTGCAATCATCCTCATTTGACGGTCAGATTTTTAAAAATCACGCCCACGAGTCACAGTTTCGTCGGTGTGGCTGGTTGTCGATCACCTCTTGCCGGCTCTCCTTAAACATCTTTAACCATCTTGAAACTTGCGAATACGATAGACCAGAATCCCCATAGGCTTGCTGGATCAATTGTTAGGTATCGGTATAACTTTTGTCGAGTTTGGCGCTGAACTTGATCGCGTACCGTTATTCGATCGTTTCCTCCATCGCGCGTCGTGAAACGGTCTTTGAGACGACCTTCACAAAATCAACGCTACAGCCAAGCATCGGATCTGATCTTTTTATGTTGCTTCGCGATTCCTCTATCAAACTTAAGAAAGATGACAGCTTAATACGGCACTCGCCAGAAGAAGACAACGAGCTTATTTCAGCGCTGGACTTTGCAGAGATCATCGACTCCAAAGAGAAGGCTTCGCCGCCCAGCCTCGCGGACGAAGGATCAGCTTCCACAACCGCCGAAGCTCAGCATTCTACCCATATTGATACCTCATACATTGAATCCCGCCTGGGATCAGCGAATACCATTAACGCCGGCGACGTCCTCGAGATCTCGTGCGGCTAGACCAAATTTTCTTTATTATTGACACTTATTTGCTAACTGACTGTAAATTGTGCCAGATTATGTTTCAATGTACTGTACTTTAATAGTAAAGCATGCGTGTTTTTAGATTTTCATAACTTCTTAGTTCACCACTTGAGTTCACCGCGTTCTAATTCGGCGGTGGCAAGTTTTGCATACGGATTCCGACCCAATCCAAGCTTCACTCACACAGTACTTACCAAATTTTTCCTAGCGGACCCATTAGTTCCCACACATATCTGGGCAACCCTGCTGGACATTACGTCAAGCGAGGGTTCTCCGATTAATCCAATCCATTGATTAATGTATAAAGCTATTAATCCGTTAGTGTATATCTATAGAATAATTATAAGTAAATTTAACTGTATTTACATTTCCAATTGAGTTTAAATTAAACTTTGAATTTGATTAAAAACAGACTGCACTCCTGTCTTTCTGTTCAAATTAACATCACTATTATTAATAAGTGACACTCTGTCATATGCTTTCTCTAATTCAATGAAAGCCACATTTACTTAACTACACTGCTGACAAAAAAATGCAACACCTAGAAGGAATGGGTCGTTTTATTTGAAACTTTGCACACATGTAACATTGGTGGCATACTAAAATTGATTCAAATTGCAAGACGTCCAGAGAACGTTGTACAGGGTGACTCTCATGCCTCTTCTGGAGAAGAATGTTTCCGACCAGATTTGCATGAAATCGTCAGTTTATCATCTCCATTGTACTGGAAAAGTTGACTGTATGTGTGATGACTACAATTGCAATGCCTCGCACACGCTGCCGTGCTCCTATGCAAGAACTCACGGAGTTTGATAGAGGTCGGATTGTGGGCTTTCCAGAGGCTAGATGGTCACATCGGCGTATAGCAGCGCAGATCGATGTTGTCAGCAGTGGTTATGGAAGGAACGCACTTACTGTTTCTAGACGCCCACGCTCTATTAACCCAGGCCGAGACCTTCGAATCGTAAGAAAAGCTTTGAGCAACCGTACGACATCCACATCAGAGATAAAGGCCCGAGTGGCAACCGCTTGCTAGCTGCAGGACTGCGGGCAAGGATCCCACTAGCCAGACTCCCACTTCTGCAAGAACACCGTCTGGAGAGCCGAATGGAGGTCTGTGGTCTTTAGTGATGACAGCAGATTCTGCCTGTGGACGTATACGTGTGCGGCGAAGATTCTGCCTGTGCAACATAGCGCCATCTTCCTCAGTGCATCCGTCTACGGCACACTGGTCCAGCTATGGGATGAGATCAGTTACAATTCGCATCAGCCTTAGTGTTTGTGCATGGAACATTGAACAGCATTCGGTACGTCCAGCAGATTGTGGAACTTGTTCTTCTGCCCTTCTTGCAACAGGAGGGTAACATGTTTCTCCAGCAGGATAACGCTTATCCTCACACTGCCTATGTTAGTTTGCAAGCATTACAGTATGTGGTTTTACTTCCCTGTCCAGCAAGATCTCCAGACTTGTCAATTGCGCCAGCATGTTCTGGAGGCTTGGAACAACCTACCCCAAGACTACATCCAGCATCTTTATGACCGTATACATGCAAGAGTCCAGGCCTGCATTCAAGCTCTGGCGGTTATACGACCTGCTAGTGTGTTCTATTGGGGCATGGGAGTCAGAACGTTCTTCTGGACGCGTATTGTCTTGCAATTTGAATCATGCTACATGTGTGCAAAATTTCAAATATAATCGACCAATTCTTCTAAGTGTTGTATTTTTTTGCCAGCAGTTTACTTTCACTCAACGAAAATTGAAGCTTTTGGAGACTTAACTCAATCCAATGAATACAGAATTTAATATCACATTTTATTCATGAAGACTCAGTACTTTGATGCCACTTTCCTAAGCTTTTAAGGATACCAACAGGAATAGGCTGTTAATTAGCAAGATAGTTAATATACTGTTCTTCCCTCTAAACACCTATTGTTCATCTGCTATGAATGTGACGTTGTATAGATTTATGGGGTCAAATATCAAGTATAGTTGTCCAATGTAATTCTTGGTATAGATTTATCCTGAATTGAATATCCAATATATGAAATTGATCATAACTATATTCAAGTATATAATTTAGGAGATTTAAATCCTTTGCATGTTTATATCGCTTGGCTTCGATTAGGTACTTGTATTGATACTTGTTCAGCCCATTTAAACAATCGCAGACATTAGTCCGTAATTTAATGTTCGGAAGAAATATGGTTGTTTAAATTTTAAGTCCTGTTGTAAGAAAGCTGTAGCAAATCGGATAGAGGTTTAAAACAGGTTCGGTTAACAAGTGCCTTTATGTTTAACATTTACAGATTACATAACTAATCAAAACTAACAGAATGAATAGGCATAGGAATGGATTAGTAAGAAGTATACTGATAAAGAGGACAACAAAAAATAAGTAGAGTAGAGCAATGCACAGAAGAATAAAAAGAGGGAAGAAGAAGACCATTAATAGCAGAACAAATATTAATATGGAAATGAGTACAAGTGCAGCAACTGGCCATCCATGGACTTCATGATGACTTGACGAACACAAAGTTTCTTCATGTGTGCGTGGGTAATCTTCGTCATATATAATCGCGCTGGATCCCATGGTGGATGCTTGACGCCTATGTTGAGATATAATCACAATGGATCCCATAGAACGTCTATATTGACATCTTAGCAACAAGTACTTGGTGATAGTCGAAATCTCTGCGCTCAGTAATTCCACTGTCAATCAGGGTCTTATCCATTCTTTACTAGAGTAATTTTGTTTTTTATATTTTATATTCATTTACAAGTAAATTTAGATTACCAATCAATTACATCATGGTAGCTTTAGCCAAATAATACTGATTGTTTAATTGTAAACCGCGTGCAGATGAGAACGTAATTTGTTACTAACAGTAAAAATTTTAAAAACGTAATTATCAATTGTTGCAAAACAATATACAGTCTAAACAGTTTTGGAACTGTCAAACAGATTTATTCATATACACTATCTACAGGGTGTCCCACAAAGGTCTCTCTGATTTTAAGTGTAAATATCTGGGAAATGGAGATCTGATAGAAGAATGAAATAAGTGAAATACCCAGACGCCAACTGTCCAGCCCATGAGTGCGCACAGTGCATCCTGCCTTCCATGAGATTGGCTTCTGTGGGAGAGCCGGGAAGAGAAAGCCGTTCGCTCAAGGGTGAATGCTGTTCCTAGTCTATGATGGTATACGGAGCGCCGTCAGTGGACTAGTGATGACTGGGTAAAGGTCATGAGGAGCGATGAAAGCCGTTTCAACCTTCAAAAATCTGACGGTCGTGTGTGGGTCTGGAGACGACCAAACGAGAAATAAGTTCCTGAATGCTTCGTACCCATAGAGAAGGACTCTGGCGGTGCGGTCATTGTGTGGGCCACTTTCTATAATGTAGGCGTAGGACCTATCACCGGTATCGAGATGCGAATGAATGCCTCACGATACCAAAAGATGTTGGAAACGCATCTTCCTGCATCGATGGTGGAGTTCTATGAGATTTCTTCTTCCAGCAGGACAATGCAGGCGACCTTCATCTCCCGCCATTCTGCCAATCGACAGAGCCGGCCCCTGGAATCGAGCGAGTAGGCTTCCCGTTATACAGCCCTGTAGTTATCTGCAACACCCTGTCGGGTCATGAATTATTAGCTTGATTTGTTGCCGTTCGCGTGGTTGTGTATAGTTGTGATTTTTTATTGTTTTTATGATGCATTTCCTTATACATTCGGAGTTCTCTGCTTGGTAGTCACCCCTCCTCCTTTATGGTAAAAAACTTGACTCCAAACTCAACTGGAACGACCATGTCCAATATGAACTTAGTAAGGCTGAGAAAGCGAAGTTTAGTCTGATTGCGTTTCTGGGGCGAAACAGCGCCCTGGATTGGACAGCAAAACTTTTGTTATACAAGGTAGTGATTCGCGTTATTCTACTTCACGGTATGCCTGTTTAGGCTTCCATCTGCGAGTCGTTGTATAGGTTCTTCAGACCTTCCCAAAATGTTACCCTCCGGTCCATTGCCCAACTTGACAGAAGACTTGCCAAAAACCTCTCTATCTACGAGCATCTGGGGATGACCAATATTGATTCTTATGTCCAAATACTAATCAGGAACATGCTGCCCAAGATGGAAAATCATGAAAATACTCTGGTAGCTGGTATTCTGGACCATACACTCGTTATTAGGGGTCCCCTCAGGATTCGAAGATCCCTTCATCCTTATATAATAAAAACTAGTTACCTTAACTGTGGATATATATATTAATGGATACACAAGGAGCCAAAACCGCTTTTCCACAACACAATATTTATTAAGCCTGGATACGTAATACGCAATCTGATTCGCGTCCCAACCATGAAGGGACTCTTCTCTGGATGACTTAAGAGCTTCTTTCCCATTTCAGTGTACCTCATTTGGCTTTTGGGCGAGTGTGTAAAGCGAGCTAGGCTCCTGAACCACTCGTGCTTCTTTTTTTTTCACTACATTGATTGATTGTCGATTATCTTGTTAATCACATATAGAATAATTATAAGTGAATTTAACTGTATTTAATCTTCCAATTGAGTTTAAATTAAACTTTGAATTTATTCAAAACATACTCACTCCTGTCTTTCTGTTCAAATTAATATCACTATTATTAATACGTGACAGTCTGTCATATGCTTTCTCTAAGACAATGAAACCCACATTTACTTAACTACACGGCTGACAAAAAATGCAACACCTAGAAGGAATGGGTCGTTTTATTTGAAACTTTGCACACATGTAACATTGGTGGCATACAAAAATTGATTCAAATTGCAAGCCGTCCAGAGGGTGGCTCCCATGCCCCTCCTGGAGAAGAATGGTTCCGACCAGATTTGCATGAAATCGTCAGTTTATCATCTCGATTGTACTGTAACACTTGACTGTATGTGTGGTGACAACAATTGCAATGTCCTCGCACACGCCGCCGTGCTCCTATGCAAGAACTTACGGTGTTTGATAGAGATCGGATTGTGGGACTTCAAGAGGCTAGATGGTCACATCGGCGTATAGCAGCGCAGATCGATGTTGTCAGCAGTGGTTTATGGAAGGAACGCACTCACTTAGACCTGTTTCTGGACGCCCACGCTCTATTAACCCAGGCTAAGACCTTCGAATCGTATGGGAAGCTTTGAGCAACCGTACGACATCCACATCAGAGATAAAGGCCCGAGTGGCAACCGTTTGCTAGCTGTAGGACTGCGGGCAAGGATCCCACTAGCCAGACTCGTACTTCTGCAAGAACACCGTCTGGAGAGCCGAATGGAGGTCTGTAGTCTTTAGTGATGACAGCAGATTCTGCCTGTGGACGTGTACGTGTGCGGCGAAGATTCTGCCTGTACAACATAGCGCCATCTTCCACATTGCATCCGTCTACGGCACACTGGTCCAGCTATGGGATGAGATCAGTTACATTTCGCGGTCACCCTTAGTGTTTGCGTATGGGACATTGAACAGCATTCGGTACGTCCAGCAGATTGTGGAACCTGTTCTTCTGCCCTTCTTGCAACAGGATGGTAACATGCTTCTCTAGCAGGATAACGCCCATCCTCACACTGCCCCTCTTAGTTTGCAAGCCTTACAGTATGTGGTCCTACTTCCCTGGCCAGCACGATCTCCAGACTTGTCGTCAATTGCGCCAGCATATTCTGGAAGCTTGGAACAACCTACCCCAAGACTATATTCAGCATCTTTATGATCGTATATATGCTAGAGTTGAGGCCTGCATTCAAGCTCCTGCGGTTATACGACTTGCTAATGTGGTCCATTGGGGCATGAGAGCCAGAACGTTTCTTCTGGACGCGTATTGTCTTGCAGTTTGAATCATTTCTTGTATGCCACCAATGCTGCATGTGTGCAAAATTTCAAATAAATCGACCCATTTTTCTAAGTATTGCATTTTTTGCCAGCAGTTTACTTGCACTCGACCAGAAACTCAATCCAATGAATACAGAATATAATATCACATTTTATTCATGAAGACTCAGTACTATGATGCCAGCTTCCTAAGCTTTTAAGGATGCCAACAGAAATAGGCTGTTAATTAGTAAGACAATGAATATACTGCTCTTCCCTCTAAAAACGTATTGTTCGTCTGCTATGAATGTGACGTTATATAGATTTATGGGGTCAAATATCAAGGATAGTTGTTCATTGTAATTCTTGGTATAGATTTATCCTGAATTGAATATCCAATATATAAACATGAAATTGATCATAACTATATTCAAGTATATAATAAGTTAGGAGATTTAAATCACTTGTATGTTTACATCGCTTGGCTTCGATTAGGTACTTGTATTGATACTTGTTCAGCCCATTTAAACAATCGCAGACATAAGTCCATAATTCAATGTTCGGAAGAAATATGGTTGTTTAAATTTTAAGTCCTGTTATAAGAAAGCTGTAGCAAATCGGATGGAGGTTTATAACAAGTTCGGTTAACTAGTGTCTTTATGTTTAACATTGACAAATTACATAAGTAATCAAAACTAACACAATGAATACGCCTAGGAATGGATTAGTAAGAAGTATACCGATAAAGAGGACAACAAAGAATAAGTAGAGTAGAGCAATGCACAGAAGTATAAAAAGAGGGAAAAAGAAGACCATTAAAAGCAGAACAAATATTAAGAAGGAAATGAGTACAAGTGCAGCAACTGGCCATTCATGGACTTCATGATGATTTGACGAACACAAAGTTTCTTCATTTGAGTATGCGTATTCTTCGTCATATATAATCGCGCTGGATCCCATGGTGGATGCTTGACGCTTACGTTGAGATATAACCACAATGGATCCCATGGTGGATGGTTGACGTCTACGTTGAGATATAGTCACAATGGATCCCATAGAAAGTCTATATTGACATCGTAGCAATAAGTACTTGGTGATAGTTGAGATCTCTGCGCTCAGCAATTCCACCATCAATCAGGGCCTTATCCATTCTTTACTAGATGAATTTTGTTTTTTATATTTTACATTCATTTACAAGTAAATTTAGATTAATAATCAATTACATCTTTATATGTGTATGGTAGCATTAGGCTAATAATACTGATTGTTTAATTGTAAACCGCGTGCAGATGAGAACGTAATTTGTTAATAACAATAAACATTTTAAAAACGTAATTATCAATTGTTGCAAAATAATATACAGTCTAAACAATTTTGGAATTGTCAATCAGATTTATTCATATACTCTATCTACAGGGTGTCCCAGAAAGGTCTCCCTGACTTTAAGTGTAAATATCTAGGAAATGGAGATCCGATAGAAGAATGAAATAAGTGAAATACCCAGACCCCTACTCACCAGCCGTAGCCCGTGGCCCATCAATGCGCACAGTGCATCGTGCCTTCCATGAGATTGGCTTCTGTGGGAGAGCCGGAAAGAGAAAGCCGTTCGCTCAAGGGTGAATGCTGTTCGTCGTCTACGATGGTATACGAAGCGTCGTCAGTGGATTAATGATGATTTGGCAAAGGTCATGCGAAGCGATGAAAGCCGCTTCACCCTCCAACAATCTGACGGTCGTGTGTGGGTCTGGAGACGAACAAACGAGAAATATGCCTCGTACCCACAGTGAAGGACTCTGGCGGTGCGGTCTTTGTGTGGGCCACTTTCTGTAATGTAGGCGTAGGATCTATCACCGGTATCGAGATGCAACTGAATGTCTCACGGTACCGAAAGATGTTGGAAACGCATCTTCCTGCATTGATGGTGGAGTTCTATGGCACGCTCAGTGGTTGCGTGATCGCCTTTGATGACCGAGGACGCGGGTTCGACCTCTGCCGAGGACGACGAAGATTTTTTCAGGGGGAAAATCCTGAGATCACGCACTTCCTTCGGAAGGGAAGTAAAGCCGTTGGTCGCGTGTGGTCGTTTGCCGGCTGCACGTTAAAAAACCCTTGCGAGGCAAAATTTGCGGCCCCTATAACGCCGTCCTGAAATGACCATAGCAATTGAAAAGGACGTTAATACCAAACCAAACCAAACCAAACCAACAGGGCAATGCACCATGTCACTCCGCCCGTGAGGACATCCGATTATTACCCTGGCCGATCCAGACTTGAACCTGATCGAAGCATTGTGGGATGTGCTGGAGCGTAGTGTACGGATGGAGATCTCCCGGATATGAATCGCCATCACTTGCTGGACCGTTTGACGACCGAATGTGCACCGTGGGGAAGCAGACAACTCCTCGTCGTGTTGCAGCAGTAATGGCAGCAAATATTGGCCCAACTTAACTAAGGTTCCAAACGTAACCTAGCATAACCTAGGTTAAATTATTATAACAACACAAGGTTCAGTTTGGTTGCGTTATTTTACGTTCTGTTATATTAACCTAGGTTAAGTTAGTTTACATCAACATTGTTCAACTGACACTGTACCTCGTAGATGAAATAACATATACATAAAAATAAATAATCGATTAATAATAAAACGAAGTTTAAGTTGTGGAAAAAGATTTCTTTCAACAGGCATTCCATAACGAAGTGATCTGGAAATTATTATAGATTTTCTGATCTACTTACCAGATGAGAAACTATAAACAAAAGGACACAAAAATCAAATCAATTTGGACTCTGTTTATTATCACTGACAATCAATACATCTCTACATCTCTAAGGTCGCGGAGGTTATTTTTATTTGCGTTTGCATGTATTTGTAAAAGACATTTAGCGATTTTTTTTAACATTTTGATGTGTACCATCCTGGTAAAATTTGTTTTTTATTCAAATTCGAGGTGGAAGGCAGCAAGTTACTTAACTTTTAGTAAAGGGGGTAGCGATTCGAAAAATGTTCGGAACCACTGATTTACATGATGGTTCAGATCACATTGTTGGCACTTCTTCATTATGTCAATCTTCAACGTATGCCAAACTGACATTGATTCTCAATCTGAAAGGCTTTTGAATAACCTTACGCACTGGAAAAAGAGGACATTCTCCATTTTCCTAAAAACCTGCCCAGACCATTTTTAAGACATAAAAAGTGGCTATTCAGACGCTATTCTAGACGAATTAAAGGGCCCAAAACATGTCAGGAAAACATGCCCCAAACAATAATACTACCCACCAGCTTGAAGGGTTGTAGTCATGCATGTGGGGGTCCACGCATTCATGCTGCTTCCGTCAAATTCTCATACAGCCATCTGCATGATGCAACTAGAAACGTGATTCATCGGACAACATAACTTTTCCAAAGCTTCACTCTCTAATCCTTGTGTTCCTGTGCGAATTGGAGACGTTATGTCTTGTTAATTGCAGACAGCAAAGGTGTTCGAACAGGTCTTGGGCTTCCTTATTCCATAGGATGCAGTGTGATATGCCTTCAGCGAAAAGGGCGTTCAGAGATCATTTGAGAGGATCCCTGATTAAGATCTGCAGTAATTCGATGCACTGGTGCCCTTCTGTTTTCTTGTACCAGTCTTGCCACTCCTGGCACAAGTCTGCCGAACATTGACTAGTCGCTGCCGTCTCAAGTTCAGACCCTGTTTTCGGGCTGACAGTCCAGTCTCTAAGCACTTTAACAACAGCTGCTTTGAACATCAGTGTTTTGCTGATACTCGCTCCGAGCGCCAACAATCATCTCACTTTCAAAGGTAGATAAATCGAGTCGTTACCTAAATCTTCAGATACAAATCACCTCTACTGTCGTAATGAAAACCAAGAACCTCTTGTCCACAACGATTTCTTTAGGCATATACGTATTTCAGTCTCTTTGAGACCATTATTCAACGCCGACTACAGACAATAACATTAACAGGCTATTAAATTATACGGTATAAGGAAACCTTAGGTAACCAGTCAGCACAAGGCCGATAGATGACTAAAACGAGCACATTTACAAGATTGGTAAAGAGTAAAGAAAAAACAAAAAAACAAGAGTCCCTTTTGAGGAGCAATCCGCAAATTTATGAATCTGACCAATTGTAGAAAACCACAACCAGCGAGAGCAGAAACCTCGAAAGGGAGTGAAGATTACAAACAATCACGGGGAATTTTTAAATTACAAGATAAAAAAGAAAAGAGAAAAAACAAAACCCTCGCTCGGTGCGAGTATCAGCAAAACGCTGATGTTCGAAGCAGCTGTTGTTAAAGTGCTTAGAGACTGGACTGTCAGACCGAAAACAGGGTCTGAACCTGCAAGTTGTAGCCGGCAGCGAATAGTCAATGTTCGGCAAACTTGTATCAGGAGTGGCAAGACTAGTACACGATAACAGAAGGGCACCAGTTCATCAAATTACTGCAGATCTTAATCAGGGATCCTCTCAAATGATCTCTGAACGCACTGTTCGCCGAAGGAATATCACATTGTATTCTATGGGATGTGGAAGCCGAAGGCCTGTTCGAACACCTTTGCTGTCTGCAATTAACAAGATAAAACGTCTCCATTTCACACAGGAACACGAGGATTGGACAGTAAAGCATTGAAAAAAGTCATGTGGTCCGATGAGTCACGTTTCCATTTGCATCATGCAGATGGCAGTATGAGAATTTGGCCGAAGCAGCATGAAAGCATGGACCCCCACATGCATGAGTACCACCCTTCAAGTTGGTAGGGGTAGTATTATGGTTTGGGGTATGTTTTTCTGACATGATTTGGGCCTTTTAATTCGTCTAGAATAGCGTCTGAATAGCCTCTTTTTATGTCTCAAAAATGGTTTGGGCGGGTTTTTAGGAAAATGGAGAATGTCCTCTTTTTCCGGTGCGTAAGGTTATGCGATATGCCGAGTCGTGAACATTCAAAAGCTTTTCAGATTGAGAATCAATGCCTCTATTTCGAGGTTTCTGGTCTCACTGGTTGTGGTTTTCTCCCATTCATCAGATTCCTAAATTCGTGGATTGGTCCTCGAAAGGGACTCTTGTATGTTTTTTACTTTTTACCAATGATGTAAGTATGCTCGTTTTAGTCTCTTATCGTCCTTGTGCTGATAGGTTACCTAAGGGGTCCACATACTGTATAAATAGCCTATTACTGTTCTTGTCTGTAGTCGGCGTCGAATGATGTTCTCAAAGAGATTGAAATACGTATATGCCTCAATAAATTTTTGTGGATAAGCTTGGTTTTCATTATGTCATTATCCACAGTAAGCGCAATCTTTACATCTACTGTCGTGGTAAACAACCCGCTTCCCTATTTATAATGGCCTGGCCCTCTAGAAACTTCAGCGCGAAATTATAGCTAATTTGCCTACAAACGTCAGATGTCTTAATAAATTGGCCAGTCAGTGTATGTTGGAAACATTTCAGTACATTGTAAAAAAAATAAATTTGACTTTTTGAAAGAAATTAAAGTTCTTTACCGTTTCTTACAAAAAACTGTTTTTATAAAAGGTGGTGTTGCTCTTTCCGTTGGGAATCCATAGATAATCCTTCATATACAGACTGTGTTCATTAATGAGCTAAAAAATCTGTTGTTTT
>JAHWFO010069859.1:2023-21373 GCA_023313115.1 Rhysida immarginata | reverse complement strand
GACCAAAACGAAATACAAAACCAAAACAAACACTGACACCAGTCACATACGCCCCACCTCAGGAATAAAAGAACTAAGTTCTTTCACTCCGGAAGCTCACACATACCAAATACAACATACACCCACATTCATTCCGGTAACATACACAATTCTGACTCATATTCATTATCGAAGGGAGACTTATGCCACACTGCGTGATGCCTATCTCCACTATCTTCTATTGTAGCATGCATCATTCTTTTATTTCGCTGCCGAGACACTCTAGCACCTGAATTTCCCAAATTCACGACTCCACTTTCCTTTTTCCTCAGGTTGAGTTCTCGGTAGTCAACCTTGGGACGACGTCTTAAATTATACCTGCCAGTAGGGCAAGGACTTTCGTGTTCTGCCCTTAATGCAGGGCCACGATGAGACTTCCCCACTTCCCTCACCAGCATTCTCTAGTGGGACTGTATCAGTATCATGACCCCTTGGGGACAATGACAACCTGGACAATGGACTTCTATCATCATTGTCGCTATTCATATCCAACAGTCCTTTACTGACCCTGCTAACTGCATTTGTGCAAGGGATTATATCCGTCCCGACGGCTGCCTGTCTATTTCTGGTACACTTTGCCAGTCTCCGAGCATACCCATAATCAGAAGGAGTGCTAAATACCTTGACACGGTGACGAGGAATGAATTGCACATCCTTACATTTCACTCCCTGTAATTTAATCATGGCCCCCGACATTACTCGCAACACATTAAAAGGCCCCAACAGTTTCTTTCTCGACCTCCTGGTGCCGGGAATCATGACTTGTCTACCCGGCCGTATTAACCAGTCAACAGCGGAAGGAGCGATTTCCCTTTTCCTTCTGCGTTCCATACTGGTTTTGTCACACGACCCATAATGTGAATCCTTCCTAACCCCACAAATATCACCCGGTGTGACAGCTGGGTCTTCAACGATTGATACCATGGTGCACATGAAGGCTACCCCATCCAGGGCGTCGGTCCCCAAGATTCCGTCATACGGGCGATTGCTAAAATTGTGAAGAAGGAAATTGCATCCCGGGAGAGATCTCTCTTTTATTTTCACATCAAACATCGCACTATGTCTAATGTGGATGCAACCCCCGTTAACACCCCGGACCATTGTATCGACGTCCTGAATGGAAGTTTGTGGCAGTTGCCGGCACAACTCGTCATCTATAAAGGATACCTGTGATCCGGTGTCAACCAGCATGTTTACTAGTTTACCCTGGATCACTACATCCAATCGGTAGAGGTTATCCTTGCCCCGTTTCAACATTATCGGGTCATCGACATCTTGCATGACCTGCACCGATTCTTTATGCTGTGGCTGACGGCACTCTCGGGCATAATGTCCTGAGGCGCCGCATTTAAAACAGGTAATGTCCTTTTTGGGCCTACGAGCAGTGCCAGCCCCATCCTTGAGAAGCTTTTCTAGCATGTCCTTAATTTCTTTTATTTCTTGTCTACAAGAACATTCTTTGCCAGGGGCACCACATGCCAGTTCCCTATTATTTTTCCTAGGGCGTGCGCTTGCCCCTGCTTCGTCTTCGTCATAATTATGGACGTGGTCCTCCACCTCCACACCACTACTTTCACCATGGTGCCCCCCCTCAAGCTCCTCCGATTCCATGGCACATTTTATCGCGTCCTCAAAAGTTTTAGGCGCAGTTGCCTTGAGGAGCTTTTTATGAGGGAGGAGCGTACCATGCCGAAATCGCTGCAGCAGCAGTGCATCCCGGGTGGCTTCCATTGTCGGGTTGGCTTGAACAAAACGGTCCATTGCGAGCTGAAGTCTTCCTGAGAACTCCAGAACGGACTCGCGACGCCGCTGTACTACGTCATATAGCTCCTTTCCATAGTCCCGGTCTATTTTGACTCGCCCGAATATCTGTCCCAACCGGGAACGGAATAACGGGAAACTATCTACGTCAAAGAGCTCTAATTCAGCGGCCTTGCGTGCAGCATTACCTTTCAGTTTGGATTTGGCCACTGTCAGCTTAATTTCGTCTGTCCAGTGACCAAGTGCCCCAATGCTGTCTATCGCCTTCAAAAATCCGGAAACACTAATTCCCGAGCCATCTCCAGAAAAAGTGGGCACTGTACCCGTATACCCCGCCATCTTGGGTTCCATTACCTCATCTGTATTGTCACCGGCCGCAGCTTCGTTAAGCATATCTACGCGCTATAAATTTTGCCCACACAAGTACAACTCGCAATCAATCCACGAAACGTTCTACCACACGGTTCACAACACACACAACGTACTCCTCGTTGACCTCATGCACCTCCAATTAGGGTAGCAAGTCCCTGTTCGGGCGCCAGTGTGCCCTGTGCGTGGGAGGGGGGGGGTGCCAAACGGAACCTTTAAATAATATCCCTCACACGCGACAGGAGCGGGTTCTTGGACTTGCGCGAGTGATGTTACGCAATCAAGGAGTAGGTGCGAGTAGTGATTTTATTTACTATTTTAATGGACTAATAAAGATAGATACAGTTCATTAATTAAACAAAATACTGGGGCCCCAATTAAAATAAATAATAAACCTAATAGGAAAAATAATCATTAGTTTCCACCACATCAACAAGAAAGACTGTACAAGCTATTTTAAATAATCCTACATAAAGTCCCAGTGATTGCGTACACTGACACATGTGCTGTAACTGAGCCAACATTCCTAGGTCCTCAGCTGGGGGACTAAAACTGCATTAGCCGTTCACTCATTCCCAACGGAGCGAATAAGACCAGCGACCAACCAAAGAAAGCGTCGCGCTCTCCTTTGAAATGTTTACAATCACGAGCTAACCAGCGCTATGCTCTACACGATTGGAAACCAGGGGAGAGAGCAGTAACCCCTTTACTACCAAATTTTTCGACGCAAAATACTCCTTCTATTCGCTACCGTTTGAATGGCCGAAACCCCCGAGCTGATCATAAGACAGCGTGAAAAACTGCACAGCACAATATCCTTTCACTCATTTGCATGTGAAAGCAGTGCGCTCCATATACCGCCGCATGTGTACAGCTCGGCCTACAAATTACCATCAACTGGATTTAACATACTTCGGACTATTAAAACAAAACAAATGATAGCCTAAGAATTTCCATGCCAATAGTTATTAAACAAATGTAAAGGCAGTTATCATACAATTATTAAATTGCAGAGTGAGAACACTTTACATAAAACGTCAGCGGGAGTCCTTTACTAGCGGAAAACTTCGTGTCCATATCACGTGACCACTAATAACTATATCTCAACATCGCCAACCTCGCCGAAATAAAAGCAGACAGGATAAACAGGCCACAGCTCTATTCACCTTACGTTCTAGCTTGGTCATTAATTGGAAGAAATCGTAATGATCGCTGTTAACGGGACAATCATAAATAAAGAACGACCTCACCACTCTGCAATCGTTGATTTCTTATCTTGGTCGAATGCATGAATCCCATCAAAGCAACGTTGCTGCAGCGTTCCACTTCCAACAACAAGGAGATCCCATCGTCATAAATCGTGGATCCTTCCAAATTTCAGGACGGGCGCTTTTACTTCATTTACACATATTGTAAATGTTCGTTTTGTACCTGTTCTTCCTGAACTGAAGATATATTTTTAAAAAAAAACGTTAAAGCCAGAAAAAAATCGCCTCGAACAACGCTGCTAACAGAAAGAGAAGGGGGGGGGTAGCAAAAAGTCGAAGCCTTGCCTTCTCTGTAATACACACAACAGAAAAAACTCACGCTAAACAATGACGTTTAACCATCGACTCTGTTGCTGTCACTCTTACCCAGAAAAGCTGCGACAACAATGTTTACAACGGATTAGGCCAACAATTGCTGCAGCTTCCCTGGGATAATCTTAAAGTTTAATATCGTCAGCAATCAAGATAAACAAAAGCAAATAATCCACGATAAAACCATGATTTCTTTACGACAAGGAACACATTTTTTAACGATTTCACCCATAACTCCCACCAATTAAAACGCATAAAACAAATCATTTACCCAACTCTAACACCAAGGACTACGAATACCGATTATTTACCACTACACCACACCAAACGGCCTACAAAACAAAATAATAATAATCACCCACGCACGACAGACCAAAACGAAATACAAAACCAAAACAAACACTGACACCAGTCACAATATAGAAAACAATAGCCAATTAAAAAATATTAACAAATTCATAAAAAGTTGGAACAGTTAAACAGGGATATGATTGGTTCGTCATCCTTGGTCGTCATTGGTCGTCGTTTGCTGGTCATCTTCAGTTCGGGTGTTTCTGCTATTGGTCAATTTCTGTAGGCTAATCAGTTTTCCAATGTCTCTCAGCTGGGTAACATCCACTGGGCCTCCATCGCTGTTCAGAAGTCTTGCAGGGTCTTCACAGCTAATCTCATAGGACTCCAAAAAATTCAGGAGCATTGGGTCTCTTGTGCTGTGCAGGATGTTGAAATCTTCTCGCCGGAAATCGTGTTTCTGGTCTAAGATGTGGTCCGCAACTCTAGAGATACCGTATTTACCGTTCTTTATATACGTCAGGTGTTCATAAATTCGTGTGAGCACAGCTCTCCGTGACTGCCCATAGTACACTGCCTCACATTTGGCGCACGGAAGTTTGTAAACACCTGGTCTATTTTCTGTCGGTATCGTATCTTTGGGGTTCCCCAATCGTCTTCCCAAAGTGTCTGTGCTTCTGTAGCCTATCCCCAGACCAAATTCTTTAGCTATCTTGTTCATACCTCTATTTAGTTGACGATTATATGGTAAAATCACTCTTGTCTCTGATTTCTTAGTTGTATTTAGTGTGGTGATTTCTTTCACTGCTAATTTACGTTTTATCTTCTTTGTGATGCTGTCAACTATTGTTTCATGGAATCCATTTTGTGTGGCAAATTCTTTTATAGTTTTGATTTCTTTCCTCTTGTTTTCAGCATTCAGAGGAATAGTATGGGCTCTGTACACCATGTGCCTAAAGGCCGCGAGTTTGTGTTGGTGGCAGTGATTGGAGTTGTTTTTAATATAATTAGCTACGAAATTCTTTTTCCGGTAGATGTCGAAGTCCAGTTTTTGGTCATTCCGGGATATCCTGAGGTCCAAGAAAGGAAGGCTGCCATTGTCTTCTAATTCAATGGTGAAGGTGATATTCTGGCACAATTTGTTCAGACTGTCTAAAAACTGCTCTATGTTTTCTTCGGCGTTAAAAATTGTAAAGATATCATCGACATAGCGAACCCACACACTAGGGAAATATCTAAATTCCGATATGGCACGATTTTCCAACTTCCTTACATAAATATTGGCGATGAATGGACTGATGCTGCTCCCCATTGGGGTGCCATCTGTCATCTTGTACCATCTGTTGTTGAACACAAATACGTTGTTGAACACTATAAGCCTAATCACACGTATGACATCCATCACTACCCCCAAAGGCCAATCATTTTCATACATCGTATCCTCAAGGACATCCAAGGCTTTTCCCAGAGGTATACTCGGGTACAGTGACTCAATGTCAAAGGAGACCAACACATCATCGCTATTCAACCGCGTATTGTTCAGTTTCTGGCACAGCTCCAAAGAATTTTTAACGGATAAATCATGTCCATCTAACATAAGCTTGAGTAAATAATTTTTTAAAATATACCTGGCCAGGGGGTCCGTTGGTGAGTCAATGTTGTTCACAATGGGTCTCCATTTGCTGCCTTCTTTGTGGGTTTTTGGAAGGCAATATAGACGTGGGGGCATCGGATTGGTGGGCATCAGTTCACTGGGTTTTTTGTCTTTGAAGATATACACACATTTTTTAATGCAGTCCTTTGTATCCGTGATTAACTTAGTTAACGGATTGTTTGGTAGTTCTTGGTAAGGGCCAACATCTAACATATCTTGGATTTCTTGAAAATACTAATCTTTATCTACCACTACCACATGGTTAGACTTATCGTCCTTTAGATAAAACACGTTTTTCTCTTTTAGCTGTCTGGAGATCGATGTTAAGTTAGGGTGACCCTTGGGTCTCTTGTAGTTTAGGGCATTTTCTGTTAACTTCTTTTGTTCAGTAAGGGGTCCATAGTGCTGTTTCTATCGATAAAATTGGTAGAGACTTTACAACACAACAAAGGGAGAACAGAGTTTCCGACTAGTTTCGCCATTTATTCCCGGCTTTATCAAGGATACACACAAGAGGACATAAGCCTTTATATACAGAAAATATGGTACAGAATGTGAACATGATTGGATGAAGAAATAACAAATAGTAAATAATATAAATTGTACAGTGGCGACATTGAAAGGAGAATGGTTGGATAAGGAACCAATAACAATGAAATTATACGGAAACCTTGAGAGGAAAATTAATTGAAATATAAAAGAAAAAATGTCATAACACAAACAAAATTGAAAACGCGGACCTAGAAGAAGACTCATCCGGAGTTAACGTAAACTAAGGTATTAATAAAAAATGGAAAGGAAAGTAAATATACAAAATTGAAAAATTACAAGATATCGGATAAAGAATTTAAAATTGAATAAATATCAAAAACGGTTTGGCAATTGAGGAGGTGATCTGGAGAGGAGATTTTAGCTTTAAAGATCTCAATGGCTTCGAGAGTGGCAGTCTTGAATGGGTCGTTGCATACATGGAGAATGGTCATGATTTCACTTTGCTCTTTGGGGGCATGTCCCGTGCGGGCAAGGTGGATCGCGTAGTGTGAATTATTATCTTGTTTCTTGTAGGAGTCCATGTGTTCTTTAAATCGTTTATTGAAATTGCGGGTCGATAGGCCTATATAGTATTTATCGCAAAATCCACAGTTTAATCTATAAACTCCGGAACGGGAGAATTTGTCGGTGTGTGTTTGGATGGGTGGATTAAGAGAGCGAAAGCATGGGGTCGATGAGCGGTAGGAAACTTGGAGGCCGAGTGAGGAGAGGAAGGCGGAAAGGCGGTAAAATTGAGGGCTGATGAATTGCAAGGACACCCATTTCTTGGATGGGGATGGGTGAGGAAGTTTAGGGTTGGAGAGGGCAAAATGGAATGGCAAAATTAGCGTGAGCTTAGATGAAGAAACTATGCAACAACCTTCGATAGCTTTCGTCGAAGGAAATGACGATAAAGAAACCAGCTCGGAAGGTGTTATTCCGATTCTTAACGGAACTAGCGTATCGTCTACGAAAGAGAAGGTTAGTTCTAGTCCTAACCTAACCTAACCTGTCCTCCCCTATACCCACTAGTCCGACCGCCTTATTTATTAAACTTGACCTCTTGTCTGCTACATTCTGTTTCCCACACTTACGTAAACTTACCACTTTTTGCGAAATTCCCGACGGAGTGATTCTACCTGGACAGATTATCACTTGTTTGTGGCCATAGGGAGTCAATGCGTATGTGATGGGCAGTCGCGGGTTCGTAGTGGCCTCCTCCCCGAAATTAATCAATGTTTATGCGTGCGTGTCATTAGGGTACTTTTCACTCTCCAGGTTATTAAAAGCAAAGTGAAATCAAATGCGACATGCCATGAAATAACACTGTACTACTTATGCTATGTGAACCATTGGGATAGGCAATGTATATTAACCTGAGTTTTTCTTTATGTATTTATCCTTGAGTTACCGTACATATAGGCGACCTCCTTGGAAATACCGTCAACGCCTTTTGTCGGCATCAAGCTGTGGAACTCCAAGTTCGTTGCTTTACTCCAGGAGAAGTAAGCAACGTGGACAATAGTGCTTCGACTTATTAAATAATATTATGAATTATATTCTGAGAATCCTCTGACTTATGTACTATAAATGACCGGAATTTGAACATTTATTCATATTTAATAACTTTATTTTGTCATAATTAATGGTGTACCCTTCCCAAGTTGAGGATGAATAAATACCATTGTGGAATTATAACTATATACACTATACAATACAACATGTGTAAAATCATGAACCATTATGTTAATTTCCTACCATCCCCTCTGTTTAATTACTTCTACTACGTTACTCTATAAATATCGTGACAGCTAACATTGATAAATTTGTATCATTAAATCTATCAAATTTCCGCGAGAAAAGAGGGTAATGTCACAACACATTTTCCTTGAAATAGATGATAAAAATGGTTATTGTGAATATGAATTTCAAATGCTTTTTACATTTTAAAAAGCTGGTGTTTTATATGTTTTAATATACGTACTGTTTACAGTGGATATCGCTTATTGTGATCAAATTCGTTCTGATAACAATAACCGGCTAAATGGGAAATAATTCAAAGGGAAGGAAGGTTTATGCTTACTCCTATTGGTAACATTAAACGACAAAAATTATTCATGTTTCATGGATAACAATTCTGTACCTTTCTGTTTGTTTGATTTTGAGCCTTAATAAGAGTTTGGCATGACACTGATCGTCAGTAAGTTGTAGGACCACCGTGGGCAGCGATACGTCTAAATACAAAGTCAATGAGCGTGCGGATTGTGTCCTTAGGGATAGATGCCCATTCCCTGCCAATCATTTGCCAAAGTTCGTGTTCTGAACGCGCCGATGGCAGTGCATGCAAGCGACATCCAATCTCGTCCCAGAAGGGTTCGATTGGTCTGAGAACAGGGGAAAGTGCTGGCCAGGGAAGCAGCTGGATACCTTGCAGGGCATGTTGACTGATGCATGTCATGTGCGGTCGGGTGTTATGCTGCTGGTAAATGGCATTGGGCACTCGCTGAAGGAAGGGTAGTGTCACCTGACGCGATACCTCATCAAAGTGCCATCAATACGGACAAGAGGTGACCTGCTATTGTAGGGGATTGACGCAAACCATGATGCCGCATTGTCGCGCGGTGTGCCATTCCACAGTTGCGGCTGGATTGGATCTGTCACCACGTTGGCACCAAACTGTTACACGGCGACCGCCATTGCTGAAACAGAAGCGTGACTCGTCTGAGAACACCACCCTGCGCAATTCCATTGTCCACGTGGCTCTTTCTCGACACCATTGCAAATGAAGGCGTCTGTGACATGGGTTCAATGGCAGTCTTCTTAACAGATGATATGAGTGCAGGCCGCAGGCGACCAATCGACGAATAATGGTCTTGATCGATATGGGAGTATCTAGGGTGCCCTGAGCATGCTACAAGAGGCCTGGGGGTTCGCAAAACCTTGCCGGCGAATGCGTCTGTCCACACGTACCGATGTCATTGGGGCCGCACCGGAACCTCTCAAACGTGCCACATTTCTTTTAGACCGACAGCTAGAACAGGTTTATTTACCCTAGAAATCTCAAAAGTGCCAGTATGAAATTTGTAAAGCCTATCTCCTACGTAATCAAAATATGGCAGTCTTACAAGGAGAATCCGAGTACTCTGACTCACCGATTTTGATTAAAAAAAAAACAAATTGCACGTGTAGCTTTCACCAAATTAAACACACATGCAAAGCCATTCGATGCACTTCCCAAAATTTTCCGAGAAAAAAATTCATAAAGTTTGTTATAATTGACTACAATTTATAAATATCCTAATTGTAGCATAGATTTTAATCATGTTCAGGTGGTAAAACACTCGCGTTCTGTTTTGCAGGTACGGGTTCAAATCCGCCTTCGATAATTTTTTTTCTCTTCGTAAATTTCTTTTTAACATGTATGGGAATGTGTAATTCATTTACTACATATATTTCCGATTTTCCAATTTGCTACCACCATTTTTTTATAAAATCCATATACGAATTATAGTTAATAATTCAATGTGATAAACGAGCATTTAAAGAAAAAAGATTAATTATCCACATTTAATCTTTATATATAAAAATTCAGGCTCAGGGTGCGTCTGTAAATGTTCTAAAAACTTTTGAACCACTTATCCGATTGAGCTAATATTTTCAACATATATTCCTTAGGTCCAGAGTAAGGTTTACATCTCCCTAAAGTAGGGGGGAAGGGGTAAAATCATAGATCTTGGTTTATGTTTGTTTGCTTACTCAAGAGGTGGTGAAAGAGTTTGTTTATCTTTTCCTTGAAACCGAAACTGGACTAACGAAAAAAACTTCCGTTTTTCTCCGGATGTGTAGTATTGTGTTTGCACATTTCAAGTAAGAAACGCAAGTTTTTTGCTGTCCTGCTTCTGCGCAGTTACTGCAGTTTCGGTTTCAATGGAAAGGTCTATATAAAAATTCAGGGTGCGTCTGTAAATGTTCTCAAAACTTTTGAACCACTTATCCTTTTGAGCTCATACTTGCACCAGATGTTCGTTAGGTTCAGGGTAAGGTTTACATGTGCCGAGTGTCAGGTTGGCCCAAAGGGGAAAGGGTAAAAAATAATATTTTGCTTGATCTGTCTGTCTGACATGAGCCTACGATATGCGCGGACCAACAATGGGCGAGGTCAAAAATGCTAATACCGAGTTGAGTTAGTGAAGAAAGCCATTGTTGCTACGACAGTCAACAATACGTTAACAATCGAGCAATAATCATTGCTTCACCATCCCAACTCGGTATTTGCATTTTTGACCTCGTCCAATGTATGTCATGTCCTACAATGCAGAGTAAAGTTTCTGCAATAATAGGGCATAAAAAATTACTTTGGCTATGACCTCGCCCAATGTATGGATGAAGAAATACAGGATGGGAAACTCCATTGTTTAAAGCGTGATTTTTTTTTCACTGGCGCTCTCTGGCCATTTGCGTGGGCATTACTCTCTGTCTAGCAGACAACTTTACTTTTCCTTATTGGCCTCGATGGCTTAGTGGTTGCGTGATCTCCTTAGATCAACACCTCCTAGACAGAAGGCCTGATAACGGAAACGTCATACATTGTTACATCATCATTAGTC
The DNA here is from genome assembly GCA_023313115.1 of Rhysida immarginata. Classification (NCBI taxonomy): domain Eukaryota; kingdom Metazoa; phylum Arthropoda; class Chilopoda; order Scolopendromorpha; family Scolopendridae; genus Rhysida; species Rhysida immarginata. The sequence continues at coordinate 10,541 of JAHWFO010069859.1, read as the reverse complement.
GACCATATTTAGGGCTTATTATTGGTAGAAATAGGATTAACAATGGTCGACTAATGAAGATGTAAGAGCGAAAATGTATACACTCACTCATTCATTCATTCATTCATTATGAAATCTCCAGAACTATGAAGCCTACACACTTGAAATTCGGCAGGTATATTTCTCTCGGCTTCTAGGTGATAATGGGATAAAATCTAAGCAACATTTACTTCTTTCATTTTTTTCTCTGGGGCATTGTTTTTGAGATAAAAAAGTTGAAATCCTACCTGCACGAAAGAGTTGTTTGGATCTGCGGAGACACTTAAAGACATTGGTATACGAGGCACCAGTGGGATCAGATGAAGAGCTGGTAGCCGGAAACGCCATAGCTGCGGACCAGATTGGCGAAGAACCAGGAACTTTTGAACTTTTTACGTCAGTCCATGCGGCGACGTTGTGAAGCCTGCATTCATGCCAGAGGGAGTGAATTAGAACATTTATTATTGATGAAAATAGGAGAGAAAATTCCACAGCCTGGGTTCGAACCAAGAACCTTCTGCTCACCGTGCAGACGTGCCAACCAATTGCGTCACTGTGGACATGGAAGCATTAACGCTATTTACAAGTCCTTAGGGCTGGTTGGAGCAGTACCCAGTTCGTAGATTTTTATTTATTTTTTAAAAATTTTGTATTACGAAAAATTCTAATAAAAAGCAATTCATTAGAAGCGTCATACACTATTTTATGTTTGTGGAAAATTTTAACACTCTTTCTTTAGTAACAAAAAAGTTATCGATTTTTGGTCCGAACTTTCCTATTGCGTATAATCGTTCTGCGATTGTAAGCGTATTGGAACTTTTAAAGTTTTGAACCCAATTTTATCAATGAAGACAAAGAGATAAAGAGTGGGTCTTTTTGAAGAGATAAAGACAAAGAGATAAAGACATTCCTATTCAACTTTTTGAAGGTCTTTAAGAATGCGAAATCAAATTTCAGAAATTCAAAATTTTTAGTGCACAAGCAAAGTCTTGGGGGCAGCTGAGTATTTATTGATAAATATTGTATTTTTGAAATTCTGACTTCGGATTCTTAAACCATGAAAAATTAGAATAGGAATGTTTGTAAGACACACTCTCTATCTCTTTGACTTCATCGATAAAATTGGGTTCAAAACTTTAAAAGTTCTACACTTTCAGGGCCTCTATCTCCTAAAGGGTTGAATCAATTGAAAAAACACCGAGAATAAAACATTTCTTGAAAACTGTGTACAATTTGAATATAAGATTAAAATAGGGGTTACTATTTAGGATTTATCTAAAGTCACAGTGGTGTGTGCAATTTCCTCAGCTGGGGTTAATGGTCCTGGTTTGTCGAAGAAAATGAGGTAACATTGACAGTGAATTCAGAACAGTAAGTGAACATGTTGGAGGAAATTTTTTCGACGACTTCATGAATTGAACTTAGGGGTCAATTGGTTCCAACAGGACGTAGCAACGGCTCAGACTTCAAAGGCATCAATGGCTATTTTGATGGAACACTTCCCGGAGTACCTCATCTCATTAAGGGGCGATTTGGAATGGCCAACACGCTCCCCCTATTTGATCCCTTGAGGTTTTTATGGTGTTTTTTTAAACGCCGCGGTTATGTTAACCGTCCAAGGACCCTGCAAGACCTGAAAGCCAACAACTAATGGATCCCAGAATTAAATGGTATTCACTTCTTCGATTCATTCCTGTATTCCTTTAATCGTATAACTTAAATCGAATAATTTAGATAAAAAATTTTCTTTAGACTGGATAGCTCCTGATCCAACAGGTTCACCCTACCACGCATACTGTCGGTACTGTAACTGCCAGCTTCTTGCCCGCAAATCGGATATGCTTCAGCATGCAAATTCCAAAAAACACCTGGCGAAAGTGGACATGGAAATATCTGCAAAAACATGTAAACAACTGCCGTTTGCAACAAGGTATTCTGCAAAAGAGAAAGAAGCTGAATTGAAATTAAGCGTTTTCATAGCCGAACATACATCAATTCACACGGTGAATCATTTATGCGAGTTATTGCCAAGTATCGATCCCAAATCTGACGTACTGGGGCAACTAAAACTCCATAGAACTAAGTGTTCTGCATTGCTTAAAAATGTTATTTCCCCCTGTGTTTTGAATGAGCTAATAGATGACATAGGTGATGGTCCTTTTTCTGCCATTGTTGATGAAAGCACCGATATATCAACATTAAAGTTAATGTGCGTGATGTTAAAATATTTTTCTGAACGCAAGCAGAAGATTGTAACCACATTTTTTCAACTAATTCAGTTGTCTGGTGGAGATGCTGCATCAATTACTGATTCATTTAAAAATCACTTAGCAGATAATGGTTTGAAAATTCAAAATCTTATTGGTGTTGGTGTTGATAATGCAAATGTAATGACTGGCAGTCATCATTCATTTGTTGCACTGCTTAAGAATGAATTGCCTCATTTAATTGTGGTCAGGTGTGTATGTCATTCACTGCACCTTTGTGCTGTGTAGGGAAATTCAGCATAGGCTGCCTGAAAATCTTTCACTGCTACAACAGTCATCAATATTAAGCCCATGTATTGCTTGCTCGCAGGTCAAACCTCCAATCACCAGTTTGGTAAAACTGGTAACATCAGATCCTGGTAAAATATCTGATATACAGCGTGAATGGGAAAATTTACCAAGTAAAAGATGGAATCATGCTACTTCACTAGAAGCATTTTGGAGTGAAGTTAACAGTGATCGTGACGCTGCAGGTAATAAAAGATTTGGACGCGTTGCCGATTTAGCATTAAAATTTATAGTGCTACCAACTTCCAATGCCACAGTAGAAAGAGCTTTTTCCCAGTTTGGGATAATTAAAAGCAAGCTCCGTAACCGTCTGTCTGTTCAAATGGTGAATGCCATCATGAATGTAAGATATCATTTAAAGCGAAATGATATGACATGTGTTAATTCAAACCCTCTGATAACATGCTTAGAAAATTCGATCAAAAAATTTATGAAGGAAGTGATTTTACAGAATATGAAGATATGTTAAATTCATTGGAAATACCTTTTGATTAATAAAAAGTGATTTTTTAAGATGCGATAGTCTTTCTTTTCTTTAAAATGTCCAACGGAATTTTTGACGGTTTTTGTTTAAAAGTCAGCGGAAAACGGCGGATTTTTTTCTGAAATCCAGCGGTGGCGCCACCAGAAAGTCTGGCAACACTGGTCTGTACTCTACTGGTCGTGGTCGATAGTTGGATGCTGAAGAAGACAGCAGTGCTGCCGAAATACGTATCCGTCAATTAAAATATTCTTGTGGAATAGTAGTCTTTTGATTCATGCTGGTTTTCGAAGTTATCCACAGATTCTGGCGTAATTATCTCCTTTTGAAGAAGAGGGGCTTTGGAGGGTTTTTGCATTTGCGAGTGATAAACATGACCTTGCACTTTTTGACATTCAGCTTTAATCGCCACTTAGTGAAGCCGCTCTCGCACTGATGTAAAGCTTTTTGTAGTCGAGTAATGACATTTGCTGTTTCGTGCCCAGGTCATGATGAAACCGTCGTCAGCAAACATGTAAAGATTACACTTTGCAAACTTGGGGAAGTCATGGATAAAGAAGTTGAATTAGGCTGGCCCCAAGACAGAGCCTTGGGGTACACCAGCATTAACATCGCAGGATTCAGACAAGGAGTACCCAACCTTAACATGAAAAGTCCTCTTTGACAGGAAGGAGCGAACCAGAGCAATTAGATCGTCAGGGAACCCATAGGTAATCATTTTGTAAATGAGCCCATCATGCTAGACTTGGTCAAAGGCCTTTTGGACATCGAGGAAAACGAGTCCACCAAACATAGAGAGGTTGAGAGGACCGTTTAAATCAGCAAAGAGCCTCCATAACTGAAGCTGACAAGAGTGGCCTGGACGGAAGCCAAATTGCTCACTACGAATGAGGTTGTTTGCCTCGCAGTACTCGTTGAACCTCTTTAGTATAGTGCGCTCAAAACCTTCGAAAGCATGGGCAACACGCTAATGGGCCTATAACTTGTGGGAAGAGCAGGATCCAGTCCAGGTTTAGGAATGGTGATGATGACTGATTCCTTCCAGGCACTAGGGAAATGGCCGCTAAGCCAGCAGTCATTGATGACCTTAGTGATGATGCAGATAACACTGGCAGGCAAATTCTTGAGAGCACTGTTGGTAATGGTGTCGATGCCGGCTGCCGTTTTGCTTTTCAGGCGCTTTATGATGTCCAATATCTCAGTGGTGCCAATGACATCAGGAGAGCCAAGAGCGCGCTATGTGTGGCCATACCTATCACACACGTCCTTGACCTCACGAGTGATATTGACCAGATCATCCTCTTTGGGCGTAGAGAATTGGCTCATCAGTGAATCGGCGATAATTTGTGCTTTGTCCTGGTCATTGCTAACGAAATCGCCACCCTCTGTAAGCAGAGGAGGGAGAACAATGGGCCTGTTGCTTTTAAGGGCCCTGACCATACTCCATAGAGAGTTATCCTGGACGGACAAACTTTTAACTTCGTCGTTCCATCTTTGATTACTTAAATCCTTAATCTGATCAATTACCTTGCTGGATAGCCTGTTGTACTTCGTCCTGAAGTGGAGAAACCTGGTACGCTGCTAAAGTCTTCTGAAGTAGTTTTTTTCGTGGATGAGTTGCCTGATGGAGGGAGGAAGTTCCAGATGGTCTGGCCGCTTGCAATCCACTGGAGTAGCACTAGCATTTGTAGCCATCTTGATGGAGTGAGTGACCTTTTCCATATTTTGCTCAATGTCACTGCTGGTGACGGGATCCTGATAGGAAATGTTACTGTCGTCCATAAGTTCTCTAAAAAATTTCCAGTCCTGCTTATAACGAAGATTTATTCTCAGGTCGATATTTATCCCCTCAAAATTTAGTGCAACTGATAGGTGATCAGTTAGATAAGGTATTTAATATAAAAATATTGTAGGGTTTGAAAAATCCCTTGAGAACAGCAATGTCGAGCACGTCACTAGCGGGTGAGTGATCACAGTAGTATGTATCTTCAACAGGGCCAATAACGGAAGTGTCGATCTGATCTACCATGTACCTATAAAGTACCAAGCCACTTCGATTAGTGCATCTGGAGTTCCAGTGTGGGTGTTTCGCATTCAAATCACCCGCGAAAACGACTGGAGTGGGCCCAGACAGTAGTTCATCCAAGTCGCGATGGTCTAACTTATGCCTGGGTGGATTGTATAGGGAAGTAAACCTGACCTCTCCAACATCAGCATCTTTGATGACAATGGAAACTGCTTCCATATTGACAAGGTTAGGTATGACAATTTTAGTGTGATTAATATCTCTTTTTACAACAACAGCTACCCCACCAGAGCCTGGATCTGAAGCTTTTTTAGGGGGGCCTATCTTTCCGGTAAACATAGTACCCTGGTAGATTGTAAGCCTTACTCTGTTTGAGACGGGTTTCGCGAAGATGTAATAAACTTCGTAATTAGGATGGGACGAAAGCAGCGCTTTCACAAAGCTCATCTAACCAGAATAAACTCCAAAAGAAATACACCGAGGTAGTCAAGAAGCCTAACCAACCCAAGCAGTCTTCCATATTATACAAAAAAGAAAATACGATTGACGATTGTCAGAAACAAAAAAAAACAAACGAAATAAAAAATACAAGGAGAAAGAAGATTATCACAGCTTCCAGTGGTCTGGGAAAGAGACGTTGCTAATATCTTCATAATTGATGTCAAGAACGTGCCTCGGTTTACGATACTTCGTATGCCAGTTCATATTCATTGAATTCTTCAGTATCCCTTTCACAAGCTTATTGTCGTGAGTCTTCATCTTCTGTATCATAATCAAAAGGAGATCCTGTATAAACTTTCCGATATGGGCCATGTTTAAATCCAAGAGGATGGATTGGTTTTTCACCGTCCTTCTGTCCAACTGGGCAATGGTCCTCAGGGTAACATTCTGGAATGACTGTAGTTCACTCCATCTGGTTTTACAGATAGTCGCCCACGCAGGCATGCCATAGAGGAGTATGGTCCGGATAATCGATTTGTACAGAAGTAGCTTCTTGTCAATGCTGAGGGCGCTGTTGCGACCCATGAGAGCTATGATACTGTAATTAGCCCTCTTCGCTTTGTTCAAAGCATAGGACATATGCTGGTTCCATGAGAGTATCGAGTCAATGATAACAGTTAGTTATAGTTGTCCACCCAGTCCAGTTTTTTATTGAACAGAACAAGAGAATCTGGGGGATGCTTGAGCTTCCTATTGAGGTACAAAGCCTTGCATTTTCCGACGTTAAGGTTCAACTTCCAGCAGTTAAACCAGTCTTCGAACTGCTTCAACTCGCACTGCAGCCGAGTGATAACGTGAGCCGGCTGGTGTGCCCATGTCATAATGGCAGCATCATCCGCATAAAAATACAGATTACAATTATCGGGTTTCGGGAAATCATGTACGAGAACAGCATAGGCCCGAGGACAGAACCCTGAGGGACACCGGCCTTTAAACACGGGGCGTGGAAAGATTTTCTCCAACTTTGGCTTGATAGGATCTGCCGTCAAGAAAGGATTTCACCATCAAAATCAAATCGGCAGGGAACCCGTCTCTGATCATTTTGTAGACAAGGCCCTCATGCCACACTTGGTCAAAAGCTTTACTGAAATCGAGAAATACCACCCCACAGTACCTGGATAGGTTCAGGGGGATGCTCAGGTCATCAACGAGCCTCCATATCTGCATCGGACAAGAGTGGGCAGCACGAAAGCCAAACTGCTCTTCCCGAAAAAGGTCATTTGCTAGACAGTGATCTTGGAATCTGACGAGGATCGTTCTCTCCAACACCTTGGACATTGAGGGTAGCAAGCTAATAGGTCGGTAGCTCGCGGGAATTGCAGGATTTTGCCCCTGCTTGGGGATTCTCAACACAATAGATTTCTTCCAAGCCACAGGGAAGTAAGAAAATTTCCAGCAGTAGCTAATGATATTGGTGAGAAAGTCAATAAAGTTCTTTGGGAGATTCATAAGGGCGTTGTTACTCACCTTGTCTTTTCCTGGAGCCTTCTTCTTTTTCAGTTTACTTATGATGTTGGCGATCTCTCCAGCCTCGATGTTGTACATCGTTAAATGCTGCGGGACTTCATCAAAGTTGACAATACCTTCTTCCACACGCTGAGACATGATTTGGCTCTCGGGCTTATCGTTGGTAGGAGTAAAAAAACTGCATTTCCAGTGAATCTGCAATGACTTGGGCCTTGTCCTGATCAGTTTGCACATAGTCACCTTGTGGAGTACGTAGTGGAGGAAGCGTATCATTCTTCCTCTTCTGTAAAGCTCTGACCATACTCCAAATGGAATTATCGCGAGCCGACAAGCTTTTGAGTTTTTCATTCCATCTAGCGTCGCGAAGCTCTTTTATCTCCTCTTGGACTCTTCGCACTAGCCTGTTATACTTGGTTTTGAGCCAAGGTTCACGATAGCGTTGCCATAGTCTACGGGTCCTGTTTCTTTCAGAAATTAGGCGTTGGATTCCAGGAGTGAGTTGGATTCGATGAGGTGGTTTATTCTCTGATGGATACTTACTAGCTTCTATGGCACTGTTAATACATCTGGTGATGTCTTCAACACGTTGATTGATGTCCTCTGTACAGTAATCAACGTCGGGATGGCAGCCATATTCCTTAAGAATATCTTTGTAGAGCTTCCAGTCTTGATGATGTATGAGTTCCTCTCGGAAATTTATGTCGACATTGTCAAAGTTCAACGCCACAGGCTTGTGGTCAGAAGAAAGGTCATCAATCATGACGATATTGTACGGTTTAAAGAAACCCTTCAAGAGCGAGATGTCCAAAACGTCACTACTAGGGGAGTGGTCGCAGTAGTAGGTGTCCACCACAGGTCAAGCAGCGATGATATCATCTCTACCTTGTATGTACCTATAGAGAATCATTCCGTTGTAATTCTGCGTTCTGGAGTTCCAGCTTGGGTGTTTGGCATTCAGGTCACCAGCTAGGACGACTGGAGTGTCACCACTGAAGAGTTCATCAAGCTCACTAATGTCAAGATAATGTTTAGGTGAATTGTAGAGCACCACGAACTTCACTTCACCACAGGAGACGTCATTGATAATGATGGAGGCCGATTCCATACCTGCATAAGACTTGGAGACTAATTCTTGGTGTTGAATTCCCTTCTTAATGATGATCGTAGCGCCCCCAGACGCACATCTTGCAGCATTTGAAGCCATTCGATCCTTAAGGTACACACAATAGCCAGGCAGCTTGAAGTCTTGACTTGGTTTGAGATGAGTTTCTCACAGGAAAGCAACGTCGATTTCTTGCTTTAACAGAAAATTGTGAAACTGGATACGCTTTCTATATCACGCACCGAAGTTCACCTTTGTTGATTACAGTATAACGTTGTGCAGCTATAATAAAATTAGTTGGTCGTAAGGAGCCCACTCAACTGTGGGTAACTTTTGCCTAGATTAGAAAACAGATGAAAGATACGTCC
>JAHWFO010069858.1:207-27907 GCA_023313115.1 Rhysida immarginata | reverse complement strand
AGATTTACATTTGTAGTGGAGCCCCAAAATTGAATCCCGTAGCACAGTGCCAAGTGTATCAGGGAATTATAGAGGAGGATTAGAATATAGGGTGGAAGAAAGTGTATATGTGAGATAATTCCTTGTCTTTTGTTAAGTTTAGCTAGTAGGGTATTGATGTGTAGATCGCAAGAGAGATCATGCGTTAACTGTATGCCTAAGTATTTAAATGTATCTGTGACCGATAATGAGTGTGAGATATAATAAATGGGTAATTCAGTGGGAACATTTAATTTATTGCGTTGAAAGAATAACATGTATTAATAACAAAGGAAAACCTCTTGTCCACAAAAAGAACTTTAATTAGACATATATATATTTCGAACCCTTTAGGTTTATTATTCAATGCCATATGATTGAATTTGGTACATAGCGCAAGTCCTATATAAAGGAGAAAAGCGTGGACCTAGGAGAAATACCCTGGTCGTAAAATTAAGTTATAAACGTAAAAACAGGGAGAATCCCAATTATACAGAAAAAACACAAAAATTATACAGAAACAATACAAAAGAATCAATACAAAACGTTTTTCAATAACATGTATTGACTGAATTCCAATGATTTAGGGCGGATAAGGTTTGGTTAATAGTGGTGGTTAGATTGGTAGTATTGGAGTCAGCAAATAACAGAGTTGCGTCATCCGCATATAGGATTAAGTTTGGTGAAGTTATATTACGGCTAAATCATTGATGAAAAGGTTAAAGAGCAATGGGAAGAGGATAGAGCCTTTCGGAACACCGATATTGCGTATCAGTAATGATAAGGTCCGGAGTGTACGGCGTCCATTATTTGCGTAAACAATCTTAAAGGTTGATTCATCGGACCACAATATGTTCTTCCAGCGTGCTTGGAACCAATTGCGATGGGCTCGAGCCCATATCAGACGGCGACGTTGCTGTCGTTTGTTGATGTATGGCTTCCGTTGTGCACAGTATAACTTAAGTTTGCATTTGTGGATGCACCGGCGTACAGTATTCAACGATAATGGCTTCCCGAAGAAATCGCGGGCCCACGTGGCTATGTCCGTAATCGCAGCATTCCTATGCGTGACGCAGTGACGTCGGAGGATCCGAAGAGCTCGAGCATTCAGAATAGGTTTTCTACCTTGGCCTTTCCGAACTGTGATCTCACCACTATCTCGGTAGCGCTTGATAATATTATGTACTGTAGATGATGACAGGTTAAATCTTCTGGCTATTGCACGCTGAGAAACGTTGTTTGTGAATTCTTGAATGATTCGAACACGAAGATCTTCGCTAACTGGCTTGCCTCGACCCATCGTTCCGAATAAGTTACCTGAACGACGGATGGCAACTGTTATTTATACGACGTCATCATTCTAGATTATTCCCGAACAATTCGGAAGGTTCCACTACTAACGGCGCTTTTTACAACGTATGTCCCTACTATTTTAGAGAGTGTTGCAACACCCCCATTCAAAATGAACGTCCCGGCCATGATACAAAATGTTTTGGTGCACACAGTATATTTATGTCATTTCATAAACGTATCTGCTATTTTGTATTCGCGAGAAAGTTTTGTTACATCATCCCTTTTTGTTTTTTCTATATATTTTGCACTGTCCCAACTTTTTTGGAAATGAGTATTGTACAAAAAACCACAGATATGTACAGGAAAAGATTTATTACAAAAAAAATCTCCACACCTTGAACTATTTTTCTGCATAACTACCACCACTTTGAAGGTGATTATCATAGCGGAGCCAGGGTTTTTGCACGCCTCCTCATTTTGCCACTTGTGATGTCAACCATGTAGTGATCGTTTCTTTTACTCCGTCATCGTTGTTGCGAAAGGAGATGAAAGTACAATGGCCAGAAGTTCAACAATGATGATGGGGTAAAAGAAGCTTATTACGTGGTTGACATCATAGACTGCAACTTTTTATGAAGAGGGATATAAAAACTCGTGCCTTGCTATGACTAGTGTCTTCAAAATGGTGACACCTATGTATAAAAATAGTTCAAAGTATAGAGATTTTTATGTAATAATTTTTTTTTTCTGTGTGTACTTGCTTTTTTTTGTACTACCGAATGAAACTTACTTTCTGGTTACTACCTCGGAAGTGTTTACAGTATAGTGAACTGCTTGTTGTTTTATGTTGTGACATTTCATGTCAGTGTTTGTTATTTCTTGGGTGTCACATGGGCCCGGCAAGAACCTTTTGTATTTTGTTGGAGTTAAGCGGTTAATCCTTGTACTGTTGCTGTATGTGTTGTTGTAATTGGGTTTGGTTTCACTGTATATTTTTTTTAAAGACAGTTTTATTTGCTTTATAAATAAAAGTGACAGTTAATTAAAGTCGGGATAAATTTTGGGAATTTTTTTTTTTTTGTGTGTAAAATATTGCTTACTTCCTATCTGGGTATAATTTATGTATTTTAGTGCGTTTAATGGTGATATGTTATTTTGAAATGGTTATTTTTTTTTATATGGTTTTGGTGATTAATGTTGCATTTTAATAAGTCAGTTCTTATATTTATTTTATTTATTTTAAAAGAAACGGTAATGTTTTGGCGACAGCTGTTGCCCAACAATAGTGAAAGCAACAGGGGTCGTCATTTTTGGGGTTTGGCATTGTTCTTCAGATGAAATTCTCGGAAGATCTTTGCCAAGCTCCAACAGAGTATTGTTATAGTGCGAGCTGTTTTTCTTCAGAGAAAAAATCTCTTTAAAGAAAATTAAATATGAGAGAAGTTTGTCGTGTTTTGAACGAGATGGTTGATGTCAAGTCGGATGAGAGAGCGGACATGTTGGTTTTTGTGAGCATTCGAGCGATCGAAAAGAAAACCTTCGATTTGCGGGTAGAATGCATAATGAAAATAAACTGCCATTTCACCATGCGAGTTAAAGTTCATGTACAATTGGAATATTAATTGTGCAGTCAGTTAGTGAAGTAATTTAATATTTTTCTTAATCCGTACTATGCAAGGATACATATAATCCATGGTAGGCAGACCTGGAATAAACGAGCATCAATGATCGATCATCAGGGCAATTAGAAAGCAACAAATGGTGAGATCATTTCTTGATACTGTAATTGTTTTGCATCCACATTGAAGTTATTTATCTAAGAATCTAGACTCAGTTACTGGAACCCCCTTGTTGTGCATTTGTGATAAAAGAAGTATGCATCTGTTAGGCTATGTGATTCGAACTAATGACATTCCGTCACGTGACCCCGCCTTCATCAGTTTTTAAAAGCTGGAAAAGTGTTTGTGTTGACAGACTGTAAAACGATTTGTAGTATATTGACTTGTTGCAGTTGTATTATATAAAACATGTTGACAAATAATTGTAGACAGTTAGGTTGCTGGAATTGCAAATTCAGTCATGTTCACTTTGCTCTCCTGTAAGAGTTACTTGATTGCACATTCACTTTCAGCACCGTGAGCGCAACCGGTCCTGGTATCAATGCAGATACTATTGTTAATGTGTTATTGATTAGACAGAAGGCAACTTATTAGTTTGAGTTTGATAATTCGTGAACAGTTCAGATTATAAGAGTAGTGTGGACATTGTAATTTTATTAAAGTGTATTTGATTGTTGTGATGCGCATGCTTATATGGTTAGAAGGTATACCCAATAAGTAGAGATTTAACAAGCTATTTAATTATTGTTGTTTATCAATGAATATGGTTGGTGACCCTGATAGGAAGCTAAATAAACATTCATGTTTTTAATTAGTGTAGTCACTGCGAACACACACATCCTCAACTAATATCAGTCCTGAACCCTTGACTCCTACCCTACCTAGCGGTAACCCTTGTGGGTCATCGATAATTATTGTTGTGGGAGGGGTGAGCGGTCACATTGTTATTGCATTTAACTGGTTAGATTGGTAAAAACAGCTTTCTAAAAATGCTGCATTTGAACTTTTGCATACAATCCTCGTGTTACAAAAGAGCTATGCAAATTTGAATTCAGTGCAAATAATGCCATAAGAAACAGCTCGTCTAAATAATTTAACAGACAAAAAGTTAAATTTTGTTGGCCAGTGTGACTAAAATCTCAAACTTTGTCTCTATTTATTTATTTATTTATTTATTTATTTGCAGATACTCTCCTTATCACAATATCAGCAAACCTAAAAACAGTAACCAGTACCCAGCTGTACTACTCCTGACAGGGGATCACGATGATCGAGTGGTTCCTCTACATTCATACAAATTTATTGCTGAATTACAATACATCATGGGAAAAGATGAAAACCAGGTTATAATGCCACTTGTTTTCTCTTTAGCATAAGTTATTTGTAAATTCACAGTCGATTTGCAATTACATTCATAATGTAGGGTAATTCACAACTCCCTCTGGGTTTTTGGAAATCGATAGAACAGTAACCATGACTAACATAGCAGAAAATGCTGATATCAACATATATCAACCCTCGGTGATGTGCAGGCATCAACTTTGCCTCTTTTTATTTATTTAGAGGCACATGCATATAAGCTATTGTGGCTGGGCTAAAATTACATTCATGTAGCAAAGGGAGCACATAATCTTGACCATAAGAATCACATTGGGTTAGTTCAGATGACTATGGAGACCACAGAAGAAGAAATGCAAACTATGAGAGATTCTCTATCTACTGATATGAGCATATCTGTTATGTCTGTCGTGGTTACTACAGTAGAGCCTCTGTATAGCGAAACGCTAGGCAAAATCATTTCATTAGATAGATATTTACCTTGCATGGAAATGGTGTTAAAATTTGCATAATTTTGATGTATAAATACAAGGGTTGTTCAAGAATTTTTGCCTTCTGATCTGTAACTTTTTTATTTTGTTAACCGATTTTCAAAATCCTTTTTATATATAATACTTACATATGTCTTCTATGTAATGCACTGTTCACTTTTCACATAGTCCTCATCCCTTTCCACACATTGCGCTACAATGTGACTAGTTGGGTGAATCCATCGGAGAGGAATTCCAGGGTTGTTATAATCATGAGGATTGAATGGCATCTTTCACCTCGTCTTAAGGTGCTCTTTCTTCTTTGTGAAGTGGTCAAAGTCACAAGGTGCAAAGTCTTTCATTTTTTAACTGCACTTTTTCATTGTTGAACTGTAGGAGCTGCAAGACCTCTTGTGTGTGCAATCGTGTGCGAGCGGGCGTTATCATGCTGCAAAAGAGGGTCCAAAACTGCCATTCAATCTCGGTGTCAACAATAACCTTGGAATTCCTCTCCGACGGGTTCACTCAACTACTCACGCATTGGCGCAATGCGTGGAAAGGGATGGGGACTATGTTGAAGAGTGAATAGTGCGTCACACAGAGGACAAATGTAAGTATCAGATACAAAAAAAAGTTTGAAAATCGTTTAACAAATAAAGTTACGGACCAGGAGGCAAAAATTCTTGAACTACCCTCGTCTATTTATTTTAAATTTAGTATTTCATATTGAGATAACTTTTTCGATACTTCACATCGCTGCCTATCTAAAGTCATGCAGGTTGCCATTGCTGAAAATTTTGGATAGCGATTATTTTTACTGAAATAATTAAAATTTGAAAGCAGAACAGATTAAAAATGATAATATAAAGCGTATATTAAGGCCGACGAGGTTTTTTTTTTTTTTTTTCGTTGGCCTCGGTAAAATTAGCATTTCACAAACTTGTTTATGGGCTTAAACTTTCAATAAATAAATTCATAATACTGAACAAATATTAAAGTTTTTAATATAAAAACTTCTTCCAAGTTTCGACAGCTTTTGCAGTATTTCTCATGCAGATTCTCATAGAAAATAAACCATTAAGGAATGATATAACCAAGTACCGAAAGGTTAAACTAAACCATTCGCGGAACTATATTTTTAAACCGCCCTATGTTAACATTGTAAGTTTCTAATGGACCATAAAGATACCATTAAACAAAGTACCTTTGAAATAATTTGGACTACCATTATTACGTTATATTCATTCATGACACCTCATTCCAAGTCGTTTGATATATTACATGCCATATTTTAGCATTGAAAGTTCCAATGAACCAGAATGTTTCCACTAAACCTGGGGGGAGGCTGTGGCCTGGTGGGCGGCCACTGAACAGACAACTTCAGGGGAGTTAAGCAACATCAGGCACGGCTAGTCACTGGATGGGCGACCATCAGCGAGATACGATCTTCACCCCTCCCCCCTCCTCCCCGGCTGCTGCGACCATCTTACAGCAGTCGTTAATCCAGGTCCATCCAGGGTCGCAACTCGTTAATGGGTTCCAATCAATAAATAATAAGTAAAATAAAAATAAATAAATAAAAACCAGGTGTCTTTGAACCAATTTCGCCTATCAATAATTTTACGTTATATTCATTCATGATACATCATCCCAATTTGTTTGATATATTACATGCCATATCTTATAATTGAACATTTATTTAGATAATATTTGTGATTTGTTTGTGCCATGTAGCATACTCATCGACTGATGAAAATAATAATGAATAACCGCTTCTATATCGTCATTATGATTTCTTTGATATATTAAGTAATATATCTTCCCATTGAAAATTGCTTGGCAGGAAAATAGAGGTGCCATTTGTGCATGTTCCAATGAACCGATTTAGATATTTGTGGTTGGTTCATGCCATGAACCATATTCATCTACTGACGTAAACAGATTTTGAAAATCTTTCATAGCCTCAGAGGAGTTTGAGTTAGACAGACAGACAGACACGTTTCCCCACACTGATAGCATAAAGCACCTTTCGGTACTTAATAAATTAGCATGCTCATTTAAACTCATCAGCAGGCTGCCATCATTATTGTGGAGTGCATTCTGGGTAGCTTGGTACGATAGCATTGTTCTCGTGAACATTTTGCAATTTTGCCGATAAAATAAGCCTAATGGCACAGTTGCAGCCGACTGAGCAGAGCTTGTGACGTAAAAACTTGTTTTTAACTTCGCTTGTTGGCTGTCGGGTCATGCTTACAAGGGAATCTCTCGAACATGTACGTCACAGATTTCCACCAAATTGAAATACGTTACTCATCTGAAGCTACTATAGACGCTTGCAAAATAAGAGAGTGCGAAATTGTGTTTCTTTCAAAATAAACCGTGCAAACGAAAAAATTTCAGCATACATAGCCATACAAGGACTCCATTGTTAAAGCGGTTAGGCTATGTGGGGTTCCCTTGTTAGTGCAGGGACAAAATTTTGTAATAAAGAAGTAAAATATACCTTAAAATTTATTGTCTGGACCTAAAAAAAATCCTTACAGTAGAAAGACTTCGCTTTATGGAGGCTGAAAAAAGCATTAAAGGAAGGACCACAGAAAAATTACGTAATAGAGATAATTTCGTTATCTACTGTATTCTGTTGACTTCCAATATCCCAGAGGGAATATTCGAATTGCCTTTATATGCTCTAATAAAACAGTAGTTGCATAAATTAATTACAATAGGAGAACAAAATTCAATAATTAGCTCTTATAAACAAAGGCTCTTATATGTGAATTCAAGGATTTTATGTACGGGAACGACGTGGGGGGTCATTTACCCCTGTTGATGATGCTGTTCACGCCGTCAAGGACCGTGTTATGGTCAAAGTTAGTTTGATTGTTCAGGATCCTGTCACTGTCATTCTTTACACAAAACATGATCCCCATGTCATTCCTGTACACAAAACCTTTGAATTCATATATAAGAGCTAATTATTGAATTTTGTTTTCCTATTGTAATCTAATTTATTGTAATTTGTTCAATCTTGTATTCCATTTGTTACCTTATTTGTTCACCAAAAACTGTAATCTGCTTTGTAGCCCACCAATCAACAACAATCAAAGTTCTTTTGATTGGTGGACATATACCATATATTTGGTGGTGGGAGCTGATTTGGTCATAGTCGTACCATACCCTGATGATGAAATTATTCGAAACCCGTAGGTTTCTTATTAAACACTACCATTTTGCTATTCCAAGGTTTTTTTATTGTGTTAATAAAACAGTACAGACTTGCTGCCACTAAGTGTTTTAAAGACAACCAATGGTAGGGTGGGCACCCGGTTCACAGATCGGGAATTTCTCCTACCCAACCATCAGAAAGTTTGATGAACCCACAAGAAATAATGAATTAGCTCCAGTTCTCATTCATTATTTCTTAGATATTGGGAGGGCTACATAACAGCCCTTTCCGACGTCAAATTCAGCTATTGCGAAATTACAAAGGCATGCAAGAAGCGAGGCTTCTTAGTTTCTAAGAAAGGGATATCAACTGAAGTAAATAACTTTGGCAAAACCAGAAGCAGCACCATTCCTGAGGGTAAAATGCAGGCCAATTCGAGACCATCCACTAGCCGTACTCGTCAGAATGTTCGGGCTCTCATAACTGGATGTAATCCACCTATAGGGAGAAATATCAAAACATAAACATTGAATGTCCGCCATCTTTTGAGGGCATCGAGACCCAAGGCTGCCAACAATGGTTCTGAATTTATCCCATTGTTATACAATACATCCAAACACGCAACAACTCGTTACCATCGTTATACAATAACAAGTCGGGCAAAAATGGCGCACTTTGATGAGTAGCAATATAGGATTGCCTTCCTCTTGCCCTCAAAAAATGGCAGCTGTACCCATCATTTAATGCAAAGATATTTTCTCCTATAGAACAGGCCATTGCACAGAAGGTAGGGACATCTGCATAAACACAATTATCAACTGTGATTTACAACTGGAGAAGCGACACAAGAGCCATGTTCATAAGTGGCTGCTGCGCTATGTTCAAGAGTGAGGGACCAACTGCTGTAAAGTGAATAAACGATACTTGCTACTGGAAAGTGAAAATAAATGGTTACACTAGAGGAGGCAAAGTTTATTTAAGCAACATGAGCAAAGCCATTTTTTACTGGTTGAGGAGTTCTAAGGACTTCAAAAAAATGCTACCGTGAAAGCAAGGAAACATTTTCAAAAGGTTTCATGATTGTGGCGGGATACAGCTACGATGGAAAGTTAACTTTACACAGAGTTGAGTCAAAGGCTGAAGTCAACACCATGTACAATCAGACCAATGTTCTAACCCTATATTTACCTGTGAATCTGGTTTGTATGTTGCAGAGGTGAATAAGGTATAGCTGCACCAAGACAAGCAACACCAAGTCATACCACCGCATCAACTTGCCTGTTCCTGGAATTCATGCAAGAAAATACCGGAATCTACTCCATTCCATTCATTGACATACCTGTCAAGTTGGTGGATGCATTGCCTATGGATTTGTGTGTTTTGGCCTATTTAAACGGACCCTCGGAAAGAGACGACTGTGAAAAGTGGAAGGTCTTGGGAAAGCGTTGTCATCAGGAGTGGTTACAAATTGATCTTGGCGTACAGCGTTCCAGCCTCCTGCAGTGGAAAGAATCTGTGATGCATGGCTACCAGATTGAACACACTCGATGGTGGCGAAAGGGTTTTCCATTTTTTCTGGCCCTCTGTTGCTTGTTACCATAGATTCCTACCAGTCCTCTGCATCCCTCCGTTTTTTAGTTGCATGTTGCATTTTCTTTTTCATTTGCACGTTTGGTAGCCATTATGCTCACGGTTTAAAAAAGTTTACACTGAAGACGGAAAATGTATCAAAATATGTGCACGTGTTTCGCATAAACTTTAGTTCTAAAAGTGTTGCATCAACACTTAAATAAGCTTTTATTCTGCACATGTTTCATCTTTAGTGCTGCCAACTTAGCAGATTTTCTGTTAAATTTATTGGAAATTTTTTCAAAAAGATGCTAAAATCCATTAGATTTAGTTTATTTAATTTTTTTTAGTACAGTTGAATTCATTTGATTTTAGCAGAAAAAACTTTTTGAGTTGACAACATTGTTCATTCCGCACAAGCATTATGGTTAAGACGAGGATTTGCTTTAAGGCAAAAACATCCTTAAATGAGATCGCATAAAATGAAGATTACCTGTATATAAGTCAGATATTCACACTGTGTTAGAAGAATCTCAGTATTAATAAATAAAAGTCAAATTACAGTAACGACCTTGCTCACGACACCTCAGTTATATCCTGCGGTCCCGCCATATTTTGTATAAGGAACGTGTTTTTCAACCTTGCTTAATACAACAAACAAATATGCATCCGTTTCGAATATAACTTAATTTCAAAGGTCAGTTGGGTCACCTACAGAAGTCGAGGTTGAGCGCTCAATAAAGTTTTGTACGTCATTATGACTGCACGGGGCTAACGAAATAACAGGCCCCAGCCAACACCTCCTAGACAGAAGGCCTGATAATGGAAATGTCATACTTTGTTACATCATCAGTCGACCAAATTTAGTGCTTATTATTGGTAGAAATAGGATTAACAATGGTCGACTAATGGTGATGTAACAATGTATGACGTTTCCGTTATCAGGCCTTCTGTCTAGGTGGTGTTGGCCCAGCATGGAAAAGTCACCTGGCCATAGTAGTCTTGAGTAACAATATAATCTTCATTGTTTCCATCTTTGATTTTAACAATCAGTATTTTTTCGCTTGTTGGGCGGCCTATATGATCAGGTGACTTTTCAAGGCTGAGGCCGGTTATTGCTTCGTTTGCATGTTCAAAAGTATAAGTTTTGTTACTGGAAGTCAAATGTTTATCCCATAGAAGGAGATATAAGCTGGGTGACACTTGGTAACTGTTACAGTACTATACTTCAATCTAATCGCATTATGCCTCCATTAACACAGAGCTTGTGTCAAAAGTGGTGGCCGATCACCGTGCAAATTTTTTAATGGGCACCAGACAGGAGCCATTCATTGCTGATCTTCAAAGTAGAGTCCGTCATGCTCGATGGTCTTCATTCAACGATCAGCCAGTTGGCAGGTGCCCTCGCGAAACCACTCCTCCAGTTTCTGGGCGAAAAAGTCACGGATGGAGTCTTCAACCTCACTGACATTGGCGAAGCGCCGTCTACGCAGGAAATAAACCTTGGATCGGAAGAGATGGTAGTCGGTAGGTGCCAGGTCGGGACTATATGCAGTATGTGGCAGAACCGGAGGTTTTCCAGCAGTTGACAATACACCTTCACCCGTTGTTGTGCTTGCATGGGCATCAGCTCATAAGGCACAACTTGGCAGCTCCTGTTAACCTTTCCCATGGCGTGCAGATGTTGAACCACACTCGATTGTGATGTCCCGATGTCAGCTGCTAGTCCACGGGTGGTGCTGCCTGGGTTGGCTTCCACTTGTTGCAGTCATCCACTTCTTTGGGTCTTCCGCTCCTGGGCACATCTTCCAAGCCCATGTCTCCAGATGAAAAAGCGGGAGAACCACCGTCGTGCTGTCCGTTCATTGGTCACACCCTGACCTTCCACCCTGCAAATTTTGGTGGCTGCTGCTCGTGCACTGGTCCCCTTTTTCCAATAGTGACGAAGGAGCCTGCGTATCACCAATATTTCTGCCATATTTTTACACTGGCTGACACAGGTGGCACAGTATGTATGACATTCAAATTCGTACAGACGTTTCTTCTCACTCTTTTCTCTTAATAAACTGTGATATACCCTTGTGGTCAACTCTAAATCAGCATCGACTTCGCCCAGAATTCGTCCAACTCTAATCCCAAGTCGGCCACTACTTTTGACTCAACCTCTGTAGGTGCCAAATAAGTTAATTTCTATGTTATTTACCATCTCACTTAACTGACAACATAACACTCGCTTATAACGAAATGTTTTTTTCGGTCTCTTTGTTGCCATTATAACAGTTTTAGTGTAATTCTTATAGGGAAATCGTTTTGTGTGCTACACTATGGACTGAGGTTGTTGGGAGCCAAGATTTAGTGACTGCGTTAGTTGAATCACACTAGATTGAGCCCACGAATAAGTTACATTTTCACACACAGTTCATTGAATTAACATTTTGATAGACAGTACATTGTTGGTTACGATAGAGGACTTAAGGCAGGTTCCAAAAAAAGTTACTGTAAATTAATGGGGTATTAAGTAACTACTTTGACAAATATTAAACAGTTTTTCAGAAATATGTCTCACTTTGTATTAATGGGGTGTGACTGTAAATTATTATAGAATTAAGTATCTTTTGCTTTATAAGTATTTTAAGTTATAAAATTTTGTCTCTGTCAGGTAAATCCTCTTCTAATTCGCATTGACACCAAATCAGGTCACGGGGCTGGAAAACCAATGAGCAAATGGGTAAATTTTCTTTATGGTTTGTTTATTGATTTTTTTAATGACTTAATCCTTCAAGCTGCATAGCATTTTCTTTTTTTTTCTTTTTTTAACAGATCGAGGAATACACAGACATATATTGTTTCATTGCCGAAAGTCTGCATTTGGATTTTAATGAATAATGCTGTTAATTGTAATACTAAATGACCATTAAAAATTTCTCTTTAATAAAACAACCTGTTTTCAATGAATGCATTCGAACATAAGTACTTTATTTATATATATATATTTTTTTTTTGTTTTTTTTTTTTTACATGATACAATAATCTCAATTTTTAAACATTTGAGTTCTTTTTAAGTCAATACAAAGTAAAATTTGATTTATAAAATTTTTTTATATTACATTTGTACAACAGAAAAAAAATGATTCAAATTTACTGGAAAAAAAAAAAAGAAAAAAGTAATATTATTTTTCCCCATTTTTCTGGCTGCAGCTGGTCTACACTAATAAATAGTTGCTTTTATTCATCATCACCTTGCATTTTATTTTTATGCTGAAGCAATTTCATTGCCTTTGCTACATCTAAAGATAATTTGCAGCCCATAGTGGAATGGCTAAATCTAAATTCTTGTGGAAAGTTTTAAGTACCACATAGCTTGCTCAAATTTCCTGTTCGTTAGCCTTCAACCGAGGAGGATTTGTGGAAAGAAATCGTGGACATGCGATGCCACAAACTGTTATCAAGATAATCCAAACTAATAGTACTGACTAGAAACTTGATTAAACTTGTCATTACCTGAGCTTCAAAAATAGTATACATAAAAAATCACATTTGCATTTAAAACTGAGTTGGATATCTCCCCTCCCCCCCTCCAAAACAAACTTCACCGACTTTGAATCAAGCCTTCATTCAAATCTGTATTCAGTCTATCAACTTCCTGAGCCGTAAAATAATTTTACATTAGCTATATAAACGTGAAGTGCTGCGGTTATTATGAAACATTCTCTCAAACTTGGTGGATTATATTAAGGGAAATGACAACATAAATCATCGAAGCGCACTTATTTTCATTTATTACAGGTTTAAAAAACATCGATTTAACTGGAGTCGAGTGAGCATGAACTGTCGTTAAGCATATAACTAGTTTCCGCTTTCCGCACGGCTTGCGGAATGCTTTCTAAGGTCTTGGAACGAGATGCATCTAATAGTTCTGGACAATCCAGATGGCCTCGAACAATTCCTTCTACGGCATTAAGCAAGTCGTAAGTTATTTCTTCTGTCACAACTGAATCTTCCTTGTATCCAGAATGACTATAGATAAAATCTCTGATCCAACGAGCTGTTGTCTTTAATTCACCTGAAATTTACAATTTTAACATAGATTAGAGGCAATCTTTTATCACTGAACACTAAAATTACATAATGAGCGGTAATCCAAAAATCTAGCACATTTTGAAAAGGCGATATCTCAGAGTTTTTGACAGTACAGCAACACGGTTTGAACAGAAGCCATCAGAATGACATGTTTGTGTGCTAGGGTTTTTAGGTGTCTCACAAAACATAACTTTGTTTCAACTCGGAATATCACAAAACATACTTTAGGCCTCTTAAAACAATTTATCTCCACCTATTCCCATCTTTAACATAGAAAACTCACTTTTTACTCCTTTCTCCACTTCTTCCAATCTTTTTGTGTACCCTGAAAGAGCCAGTGAATTTCTTAAGAAAACTGTATCAACTCGCCAGTAAATAATACAGGGTGTTTCAGTCAATTAGTGACCATATTAAAGTTTGTAAGAAATGTAACCAATACAAAATTTGAAATCTTAAGTTTAAACCATAAATTTTCTGAGTTTTATACTTGCGGATAATTTTTGATGACACATCAATATGTCCTTCTTGTGCATTCTGAACTGCATGTAAACAGATTGTGAAGTTGGAGAAAGCACGCTTCCGAATTCCTCGATCCACTTGCATGCAACAGTTAATGATGTTCAGCTTCAAATCTTCGAGCTGTTGCGAAAACTCTGTCCTTTAGAAATCTCCACAAGAAACAATTGCAGGAATTTAAGTTGGGACTTGTTGAAGGCCAAGAAAAAAACGCACTAAAACATCTTAGGAAACCAAATGGACAACTCTTGTCATGGAACTGGGAATGTAAAAAACTGTAGTATGCAACCTTGCACAGTCTTGCTGAAATTAATGAAGTCTTAATGGAAATCATCTTCTCTGCAATTCCACAAGAAGGAAGTTTTTCAGCATTTGTGTATAATTATTGCTATTCATGTAATCATAATCATCAAAGATGAAAGCCCCGATAATCCCTTGAGTTGAGAGGGCATACAATACCAGCAATTTTAGGATGCAAACTGGTCTCAAGATTTTGTGGGGATGTTGTGCTCCCCAAAACCGATCATTGTGTCTGTTAACATCTCCTGAGAGGTGAAAGTAAGCTTCATCTGAAATCCTGAGCTTGTCAAGCAGACAGGAGTGTCTTCAATGCTCCCTCCAAACAGTTCTGCAAATGCCACACGTTTTTAACAATATGCTGTTGTCAGGATTTGTTTGGGAGGAACGAATTCTGCTTGCCCAACATCCCTCACATCAATAAATGCCACGCAAACAAAACAGTCTTTACTTAACAGCTCACAGAGACTGCACACGAGCTTCCCTAGCAATGCCCGCTTGGTCATAACGACAGTTATAGAACTGTGCCGTTTTAGCATTCCTCGGAATCTATCAGAGCACTTTCCAGCTACCTTATTAAAAAAAAACAAAAACTTCCCATCTTAAATCGGAACTCTAGTTGTGAAATCAAAAAAAATTATTAATTGTTTAATTACATATTTCATCACCACATGGTGCTGCAAACCAAATGTTTTCAAGTGCCGATAGTGGAAACTGCATGTGTACAAAGTGTTCAATTTGACGACAGACTTGAGAAGACTCTATAAATGGGGTGAACTCTTGTGATTTTCGGTAGGCTACCCCACAGCCAAAAATAAAGTATCATGTCTGGTGACCTCAGAGGCCATATCTGCAGAAACTTTAGGCTCAACACGAAATTTGCCCCAAACACGTCTTGCAACACATTTATTGTTGCGCTAGAACAGTTTGACTAAGAATGTTTCCATAAAATCTGACCAGTCACCAACAGGTCACATGGTAGGTTAAAATGTTCCCAATCAGGCAATTCTGTGAGTTTGCGCTTTTAGATAGTCTATGGCAATTACCCAAAACTGAAACTATGTCGTTAGAATTCTGCGACATGGTAATTTGAGGTAATTGGGTCTGACCATAACTCAAATTTAAAAAAAAAACTCTTGGGTATAGGGAGAGATTCATATTTAGATTGTATAATTTACAATATATGGAAAGATTTAATTTTGAGAGTGATTCAGCTCGAAATACACAGAACCTCGAACTACCAAAACTCAAATTATCGGGGCTCTACTGTATTCCCAATAATTTTTATTTCCCCGATTCATCACTTGGATTAACTTCATTCTTCTCTTGCTTATGAACAGGGTGCATGTTTACAAACATTTGTTTACTTCATGCCTAGACATATGAGGCCTGTGAGAAAAGTATCCGAAATTTTTTTTTTTTTTGCGAAAACCTGATGGATTTGGATCACGCGCACTTGCATGAGCCGACCTTGAACCTTTGTGCGTATGCGTGAATTTTTTCCCGCCTCTCAATAGCGTCAGTTGCTGGCAATCAGCATTAAAGGAAGGTAGTGTGTTGTGCTCTCGTCGGTTTTTGATTTGAAGGAAAATGACGGAACGACTGGAGCAACATTACTGCATCAAATTTTGCCAGAAACTGGGCGACAGCCAGGTGGAAACCATCAATCGTCACAATGGAAGCATTCCTCATCACCACGACCAAAGAAGGCCTGCCAAGTGCGCAGCAATGTGAAAGTGATGCTGACTGCTTTCTTTGACTCTCGCGGTGTGGTCCTCCGTCACCTACGTAATGCAAGAGACCGCAGTTGTGGTCAACAGGCAATTGGCGCCTCAAAAACCAAACTTGATTCAGACTTTTTGGGTGAAAAACAGACTCCCGTGGTACAACAGGCTCCTTACTCTCCTGACCTGGCCCCCTGCGACTTTTGGCTGTTCCCCAAACTCAAGAGGCCATTGAAAGGAACGCAATTTCAGACAAGAGAGGACATTATGGCTGCAACAACAGCCGAGTTAAACTCCATTCCAAAAAACGCTTTCAACAATGCCGGCACTGCTGGGAGCAGTGTGTGGAGTCCCAAGGAGACTACTTTGAGGGTAATTAGGTTTCCAATACTCCAGGTGTGTAATTTTTTTTTCCCGGCCGAAGGTCGGATACTTATCTCACAGGCCTCGTATATCAGCTTCCGTAATAAGACACTCTCAGTGTTAACTGTGACTGACAGTCGACATTATTCAAAGTAACTGCCGAATACCACGATTTATCATTCCTTTATTATGGACTGGAAAATACATGGAAATCGATGAAACCGTTACTTTGCTCAATAAATTTGCCTTTTATGAATTGATTGAACATCCGTGAGCAATACAACACTGCATGCTTTTTTTTTTTTCGTTAAATCGTTTCTTTTTTACTCTTTCTTGTCTCAGACAATTCTATGCTCAGAAGTGAAGAAAGCCACAGGAAGTGGTAAACCATATTCCAAAAGCGTTTTCAATTAGGTGAATGATGTCCGACGTGATTCGAACTTCTTGCCTGAACTGATGAATTTAACTGGTTTTATGTATTGCAAGGACACCAAAATCATTCACCTAAGTGAAAATACTTCCTGCGCACCTCGACCATAGATATGTATTTAGGAGTCCTTATTGTTGGACAAAGTTTATCGCACATCAGACAGCTGAAGATTTGAATTTTTTTGAATTTAGTCCATGATTTTGATTCCACTCTTTCTAACTGTCATCGTTTTTAGACAGGATTTTTGCATTCGCTCTCGAACGACTGTGACCAATCGGACTTTATGGAAACACCCTAAGGGCATGTCTAGAAAGTAAACCCGGGTTTTTGAAATCACTGGTTTTCATCCAAAGAAGTCTGGGCTCTGTGACTTTCAACAATGGCTCCAAAATTGTTTAAAAACTTGTCGGTCACAAGCTATTCAAATTGAGATCTTACATTTATTGAATTTTAAGTCAGTAGTTCAACTATGAATTTAAACATAAATACTAAACAGATAACCGTTTCCAATTTTGCGAAAGCATACCAAAGTTGTGTTTATTTTGCTAAATTTCACATTCAAATAAATGGTCATATACAGTTCCGTTAGCTGTATTGATATTAGCGTCAACAATTTTGAGAGTTGTAGTTTTTTTTTTCCAGAAAATACACTAATGATAGCGTGCTGTGGTGTTATAACTGTGGGTGTGTTTGTTTAATGTGACGAAGTTAACATCAGACTGACTACGGTACTTCTGTTTGCAATTGCCAGTGACACTCACCCAAATTACCAGGGAAGCATGCCCAGTCATAGAATTCAAGACCGATCACAACTGGTCTCACTTTTTAGACACACCCTAAAGCGGGTTTCACAAATTCCTTGCAGCGAGCTAATTGGGCACGGTGCAGTGTCCACCTGGAGCGCAGCACCGCAAACAGTTTCACAAATAATTCAAGCCGAGCGGTTGAATGCCACGCGTCATCTGCAGGACTTGCGGACGAAGTTCGTCGCGTTGAACCTCAGCGGCAACGGCTCAGGCATTCAGAAAAACTAAATTACATGTGAATTCTGGGAAGGCAATAACACGTACCATGCACAGACATAGAATTAGAGTTAGAAGCAGTTTGAACCTGCACATTGGTAGACTTCATTTCAGTCGAGAATAGAATAAAAACGGCAAGCGGGGATTAATGGCGGACAAGCAAGGAGTTGATGTTGTGGTTTGTATGACGTCATAACCAAGCAATCGGATTGCAGCAGCAGATGCAAACACGTACTGTGCCGCGTTTTTTTGTGCATCGAGAAGAGTTTGCAGTTCTGCCGCTTTTGGAAGTGGATCTGCGAGGCCTGCGGCACCGCGGCCGCTTTATTTGTGAAACCCGCTTAAGAGTGCTTTATCTGAGAAGGACAACATTTTCAATTGTGGTTGCATTCAATCTGTTTCTCTCCCATACCATTTCAAATATGATCCCATCTGGTGATGAAACAAGTAACTAACTGGATCTCTGGAGTAGGCTGTTGCCACATGTTAGAATATTGCTGCTAACAATAATTAAGATGTTCTTAATAGAAAATTAAATAGAGTTGAAAACCCTTAACCAATACATTTTTTTCATTTAATAACAAACCCGATGTCATTCTGATCATTTTTACACAACTTGCAGTGTGCTACTGTGAAAACTCCACGAGATATTATCTTTTCAAAATGTACTAGACTTCTGGATCACCCTGTATATTAATGCATTAGCTACAAGTTTCTTATTTTAAGAAAATTTTCTCAGAGTTAATACAGTAATTCAACTTGATTAGAACTAAAAGAAGAAAACGTATTCATTACTTCCCTTCCTTAATTAAGAAAATTATGCAAATGAATAACCTGAAAAGAAAAGTAAAGCTTCTAATCCACAAGACAAATAAGGTTATTAAACACAGGATACGCATGGCTTTCTCTCTAATACCAGATTAATTAGAAGTAATCATCGCGATCACTATTATCCGATAAAATAATTAAAAAAGAAACGATCTCACCGCTGTTACAGATGTATTCTTATCTTAGAAGAATCATTACTTTACTCAAAGCAACATAGCTGCGGCGTTCCATTCCACAGCGTCAAACAAAAGCGCATCGCAAATTCGTGAATCCTCCATCCTGCGAGACAGGTTCTTAAATCTCCATTTACAGTTATTGTAAAGATAAATTGAAAAGGGAAGGAAAAGGTTCAATTTATCTTTCGAAATATTGGAGTGTTTCTCCAGTTATTATCTTACATTTGAGTTATTGTAAAGCTCGATTTCTTAAAGCAAGCTGTTTTTCTCACATATTTTAAATCAGAAAAGTCATCAAAAACACCCCTGCTTACGGGGGGGGGAAGTGATCTCGAAGCCAGAACTTCTCTGCTAAGCACAACAATGAACGCTCTTGCTAAAACAATGACTTCTAAGCCACTGCTCTGTTACTGTCTCTCATACCCAGAAAAGTTGCCACAACAATGTTTTTTTAAAAAGATTAAGCAAATAATTGCTGTGGCTTCCCTGGGATAAACTTAAAGTTAACACCAGCAACAATCAGGGTAATAAAAAAATATATTATCTACGATAAAACAAATTACTTCTCAATAAGGAAACACCCATCTCTATAGATTTCAACCCTTACACTCTAGTCAAAATAAACACATAACACAAACCTTTTACCCGACTCCAAATAACACCAATAACTACACACACCCTCTGTTCACAATTAAACTCGCCAATGACTTTTCAAACAAAAATACTCAACATGAAAGAAATATATATATATATTTCTTATGTTGTGATTTAGGGAGTGTTATATATATATATATATATACATAACACTCCCTAAATCACAAACAACCTCCACAAAACAAACGAAAACAACACAAACACTGACACCAGTCACAGAGTTATGCCACCGAAAATTGACAGGTATTGGGGAGGCTACATAACTATTTAGTAAACTTCAGCTATTCCAAAATTATGAAAGCATGCAAGAAGTGAGGCTTCCTTGTTTCCAAGAATGAGATATCAAGCGTACTAATTAATACTGGAAAAACCAGAAGCAGGCCAATCCGAGATCATCCTCTAGCCTTACTCCTCATGTCGTCCGGAAAGTTCGGGCTCTCATAACCGGATGTAACTTCCAACACAACTGACCATTGCATAAAAGGTAGGGTCATCTATGTAAATGGTAAACAATTATCAACCGTGATTTACAACTGAAGAAGCGACATGAAGTTTATAAGTTATTGCCGTGCCATGTTCAAAAACGAAGTACCATTACCGTCAACTGTATGAACGATACCTGCTATTGGAAAGTGGAAATATGTGTTCACACCAGATAAGGCAATCCGAGACCATTTATTGACTGCAAGTTGTTTATTTAAGTGACTGCAACAAGAGCTGAGTCACTTTTTACCGCCCAAGGGGTTCTGAAGCATGGGTCCAAATGTTGCTTGAATGATGGGTAAAGATGACGGCAGACAAATGAACTTGAAATTATTTCGAATAGTATGCCGAAAAATAATAAAATTATAAAAATTATTTATAAAAAAAATCAGACAAAATTAAATTGCACACTTATTACAGGGTGCTCAGAAAATATTCGGTAAAACTTTAAAGAGTGGTAGAAAGGACCAAAATAAGCATTTTCCGTTGTAGAACAAGCATCTGGAAATGACATGTTTAAGCTGGCATGCACACACTCAATGTGTGTCAATTCAGCAGTTGTCTCATAATAAATTACAATAATTTATCAAGTTGTCTCATTGGGAATCGTTCCCTTTACAGACTCTAAGCAGCTAGTCCGTTTCACTTCACTGTCTCTACATCATATGGGTTTTTGCAAGCTTTGTGTTTGTAAAGCGATGCATGCTGCTGTTGTACACGCACGTCATCGAATCTACCACCCTTAAAATTTTGCTAGATACTTTCCGAATACCCTGTATACCGTCCTCCCATTTCTTAGGTCAGTTATTCTAAAGTTTAGTCTCTATTTAACCTTTGAAAACCTGGTATTTAATAGCAATTTTGCTTATGGATTAGCACAGCAGTTTTCCTTTCTTTTCAAAATTTTTGCTTAAAAGGAGCAGTTAACACATTAACAAACATTTCATTTTCTGTTACCTGAAGCCCTCTGTTGAATCAATTTCAAGTACTGTTGAATAGTACAATGTGTATCTGCATCGACATCTACACTGCTTAAATATTTGTGAATCAGTGGTATCAACCCAGGAAACTCATTATCCTACAAAAGAAAACAATAGATTATTAGAGCATATACCCAAGGTAAATTATTATGTTATTGTACGAAAATAATGGAAACATCCTGAATTACTTTAATTTTCGGTATATATAAGTACGCGTATTATACAAAAAAAAAGTAAAAAAAATTATCACTGCATATTATAAAAATTGTGTATAATATTCAGGTTTTCGTTAATAAAACCTGGGAAAATACGATGGGGAATGCATTTCAAACGAAGTTATATTTAATATACATTAAAGCACTTTTTTCCTCAATTTCCTAAAATAACATATAATAATCTGATAATAAAACCACGACAAATTTACAATTTTAACAGGCAAAGCCTAACGTTTTGAATCGCTGATAAGAACACCTGGGATATTGGTTTCCCTAAACGATAAGATCCCAGGTTTTCAAGATGGCCACCAAGCTGAGATGTCTGTCAGCACAGTGGTATAGCGACAGTAAAGTTCAATTTGTGATAATAAAGTTCAAAGAGTAAGGCAAATTACTTAGCCATTAACTAGAGCTGACACAGTAATAAACACAATACATGAATGCGACCAGTCTTAACCTTTTCC
This sequence comes from Rhysida immarginata, assembly GCA_023313115.1. Classification (NCBI taxonomy): domain Eukaryota; kingdom Metazoa; phylum Arthropoda; class Chilopoda; order Scolopendromorpha; family Scolopendridae; genus Rhysida; species Rhysida immarginata. The sequence goes on along the minus strand of JAHWFO010069858.1, from coordinate 6,202 downwards.
CAGCGGAGGTGGCCTAATCAGGCCACTTGTAGCCATGTCAATTCCATTTAACACATTACAAAATTTAAATGCATATAACTAAAATTCTATTACAGATAAATTGCTAATTTTTTTTTTATTTTTTTTCAGATGCACATTACTACTAGTATATCTTTTCAAATTTTAAAATTAAATGAGAAAATATAATAAAAAAATGATTTTCCAAAGGTGTTGTCAAAGGAGGGGGGGGGGGGGGGGCTGAAATCAAGACTAAAAAAAATGCTTATTAGAAATTTTCTATTATTGATAAAAAATTCATACTGCTTTTGTTGAATTCTTGAAAGCTTTATAATTAAATGCAAATAAATTATATACCCCAAATTTATTAATAATCAATAATATTCGAAATTTTAGAAAGCTTGTGTATCTGGTATAGAGAAACTTAGCAACATCTAAAATTACGAATTTATTTAAAAATTCCAGGGCACAAATGAACCATTTAGTGATTGAATTATATTAAAATGATTCCTTATATTTATGTTTAAAAGTTTTTTTTTCGTAAATTACATTTTATTCATAAGTTATTTCACAAAAATTAAAACCATTGCTATCAGGATCGTTTCTTGATGATGTCATTTGTGATTGTTCCCTTCTCAGAATATGAGGAAGTTAGATAAGGCCACATCATTGCTTTATCAAAGAAGGGGGTTAAAATCCTATTATGTGATTTTCTAGCTATTGTCATGCAGGTGTGATCCATTTAACAACAAATTACGTACATCTTCGGAAAAAAAAAAAGTAAAAATATTCCACATTCAGTTATATAAAAAATCGTTAAAAAAAAACAAATAGAGATATTAAAAAATGTTTTTTTGCTTTATTTAGAAAAGATTTCTCCCTAAATTTTGGCTTTTTTCAAATACGAAATTATTACATTTGTAATTTTTTAAAAAATGATTAAAACCAAGTTTTTCAAATAGAAAATATTATTATACATTTTAATGTATTGTTTAAAACAAAACATTACTTTTAATCGATCAAAAAAATTACTAATCAAAAGCAATTATATTCAAGATCACAAATTTAAAATTTTAAAGCAGTATATCAGTTATTGAATTTTTTAAAAAATATTTTCTATCCCCCTGTAAGAAGAATCATTTTCTCAAGAAAATAGCTGGCTGGGAAAAGGTTAATGATATCAGTCAAGGAAGTTAGGGGATGCTATCCCACACTTTTACCAATGTTTCCCTGTTAACTGATCTTTATAAAGATGTCAAGACAAGAAGTTTGAATTATCTTGCAAATGGATATACGAGGGTGGGCTGAAAAGTAATGCCTCCAAGGCCATAACACTTATTTTTTAACGAATTTAAATTTTTTTTTTTTCAAATGATGGCTTATTTTGTTCTCTTTCAAAAACACTTCATGTCACTAGATGGTGTAGGTGTGCTGAAACTGAAACATAATGGCGACCTATATGGAAGTCAGGTTGAAACAGCGCGCAGTGATTGAGTTTTTGACAGCTGAAGGTTGCGATCCTGTCCAAATTCATCGCCGAATGACAGCTGTATACGGCAATGCAACTTTTAACGTCAGTACAGTGAGAAGATGGGCAAGATTAGTGAAAGAACGAAACCCGGCAATCTCTAGCCTAGCTGATCAACCCCGCAGTGGACGACCAATCACAGCAACAGACGAGCAACATCAAGTTCGTGTCGATCAAATGATTTGTTCCAACCGCCGAATTAAGCAACATGACATCGCTACAGAGCTCCAAATTTCCCAGGAGAGAGTGCACATTATCATAACCGAGTTGCTGGGATATCGTAAAGTGTGTGCTTGTTGGGTACCACATATGCTCACTCCTGAACTCAAAGAGAAGAGAAAGAACGTTTGCCAGGATCTGTTGGCCCGGTACGAGCGTGAGGGTGAGGCTTTTCTGCAGCACATTCTCACGGGGGATGAATCATGGGCACATCATTTTGACCCAGAGAACAAACGACAATCGTTGGAATATCGCCATGCAACATCTCCACGTCCCAAAAAGTTCAGGGTTGTCAAGTCATGTTGATGACCATCTTTTGGGACTTCCAGGGTGTTGTCCACCTTGACTTCTTGGAACCAGGAACCACGATCAACTCAAAACAGGTACGTGCAAACGCTAGAGAAGCTTCGCGCCTGGTTGCTCCGAGTTCGGAAGGGTATGGACCCTATTCTGCAGCACGACAATGCACGTCCGCACACAAGTCGAGCAACACAAGAAGGGTTGCAGCGACTGAAGTTCATGGAGGTTCTACCACATCTGCCGTACAGCCCTGACCTCGCTCCCAGCGATTTTCACTTGTTCCCAAAGCTTAAAGAATCGCTTAAAGGACATCGATTCAGCTCTGATGATGAGCTGAAAGAGGCGATTTGATCCTGGTGTCGAAAACAACCAAAGGACTTCTTCTCCCACGGGATATCACGACTAGTGTCACGTTGGCAAAAGTGTGTGGACAGAGATGGGGACTATGTTGAAAAGTGAATAATGCATTGAAAAGAGAACAAAATAAGCCATCATTTGAAAAAAAATATTTTAAATTCATTAAAAAATAAAAGCCTTATGGCCTTGGAGGCATTACTTTTCAGCTCACCCTCTTATTTTGCATGGCAGAAAGTACGAGAAAATAAAATTCGAAATGTTTTTTGTGAAAGCGGGAATTACCTCTCCTATGGATCACAAGAACTGAAGACGAGGAAAAGGAAGAAATTGTAATTAGGCCTTACAAACTGCTTACTGAAATGATGGATTCTAATTTTGAAGGATTTAACATAAATCTATATTTATTTCTGATATAATGTAATTTTAAACGTAATGAATAAATTTTGTTATATGATCATTTATTTTGAATACTTCTCATTCCTTCATTTTATGAAAATATAAAAAGTCTACAGCCTTTAAATATCAGACAACCATAATGCACTGCACGTTCAAACAAATACACTATATGATCACAAATATCCGGACACATGCACGTTTGCGCTCTAGCCACAATTTCATGGAAATCAATAGGGCGTTGCACATCCCTTTGCCCGAATCACAGCTTCCACCCTTCGGGGAAGACTTTCCACCAAATGTTGGTAGGTACTTTCCGGAATGTTCCTCCATTCCTCCCGAAGAGCGAGAATCAGTTCAGGAACAGAAGTTGGCCGATGTGATCTGGCCCGCAAGCGTCTTTCCAATTCATCCCACAGACTCTCTATAGGATTGAGGTCGGAACTTTGTGCCGGCCAACCCATTTCTTCGACCCCTGAGTCCGCAAACCACTGCTGTACACGCCTTGCTTTGTGGCACGGAGCATTGTCGTGTTGGTAGAGAAATGGCCCGTTTCCGAAAAATTGCCACAACGTTGGAAGTGCACAGTTGTCCAAAACATTCAGATAACGGTCGGAGTTCATGATTCCTTGCACAGGAACGAACTGGTCCAGTCCGTACCATGGAAATGAGCCCCACACTATGACTCCTCCTCCTCCGAACTTGACTGTGGGCTCTGTGCACTCAGGTAAGAAGCGTTCTCCAGGTATGCGCCAAACCCAAACTCGTCCATCGGATTGCCAGAGTGTGTAGCGAGATTCGTCTGTCCACATTACACGTTTCCATTGGTTCATTGTCCAGTTTCTGTGGGCTTTGCACCACTCCAGACGTCGCTTGGCGTCGACCCTGCTGATGTGGGGCTTGTGGGCAGCAGCACGGCCATGGAATCCCATCGTGTGCAGTTCCCAACAAATTGTCATGGTACTGGCATCATTTGCAGAGGCGTTTCGAAACTCTGTGGCAATTTTTTCCGCCGAGGACTTCCGGTTGCTGCGGGTGACACGACGAAGCACTCGACGGTCTCTGTCCGTTAGTTTCTTGGGTCTACCGGTTCGTTGTTGAACTGTTGTTGATCCCCGGGTCTTCCATTTCATAATGACATCGCCTACTGTTGACTTGGGTATCTGAAGAAGGCTGGAAATGTCACGCACGGACTTGCCGCATAGGTGACATCCAACGATGGTTCCACGTTGGAACTCACTGAGCTCTGCCGAACGACCCATTCTTGCCAATGTCCAAGCAGAGTTGTGTCTGAAGGTGTGGGAAGCTATTTAAATGATGTGCAAGTCATTATCATGTGACATTGGGCCAATCGATGATCTGTGAGGGGTGTCCGGATATTTGTGATCATATAGTGTATAACGAAACACTCCCTGTTGCTGAATCACTATCATAGGTATAAATTGCGTATAATACACGGATGCATATTACATTCAGGAATTTTTTAAAGTATATACTATAAATTACGATTGTCATGTCCAATATAAATGAAGTTCATGCCTCCCTCCCAAAACACGAACACAATAGTTAATGTTCATAATGTTAAATTGTGAAAATTTTATAGTAGCTTGATCCAAAAAGTTGTAAAGCTTTTTGTGAAATTTTTAAAAGTTTGACAACTTTTTTTGATCAAACTACATACTATAATTACTAAAGTATAAAACTGCTTAAGATACAATTGATATACAGGGTCTCCAAAAAGTCTGGCAACACGGCAGCTATGTCAAAGCTGCCAGTTAGGCGAGATCTGATGAGTGTGGTTTATAGGTAATAGGGGAAGTGGGGAATTCATTGCCGCACTCAAATTTGACCTTGACCCCCAAATTTAAGGTCATCCATTTGCTAACTGGAAACTATTAAAGATAGAGAAAAATTTCCAATTGCTACCCTGTAGAGCAACACCTGGAAACAATTTTTAATCACACCCTTTCCCTTGAAAGATTTTGAGAAAATGGGTGAGAAAGAGTCACACAAGGAAAAAAAAATTCTGCAAGGTGGGTCCCTAAGTAATTAATGCACAAGATGAAGGAAAGCCGGATGGATGAGTGTGTGGAACTCATGCGTCGCTTTGAAGGCAAGGGAGAGACAATTTTGCAGCGAATCTTCACCGGTGATGAATCTTGAGTTCACCATTTCCAACTGAAGACCAAACAAGCAAGCAAAGAGTGGCATCGCAGCAATTATCCCAAACCGAAGAAGTTTTGCACCATGCTAAACCGAAAGTGATGCTAACCCATTCTGGGACCAAAAGGGGCCGATTGTCAAGCATTACATGCCCAAAGGCACCACTATCAAGATTCACTCATATTCACACCTTCTGAGGTCAAAACTGAAACCTTCCATCCGCACCAGGTGTCATGGACTTCTCACAAAGGGAGTTCTGCTCCAACACGACAACGCCAGGCCACAGCTGCCCCCATAAAAGACCTGCAATTTGAATGCCTGGTCCATCCTCTGTACTTTCCCGATCTTGCCCCCTCAGACTACCACATCTTTGGACCTATAAAGGAACACCTTGGCAGCTGCGAATTCCGGTCTGATGAGAATTCAGGAGGCGGCATGTGAGTGGCTCCGCACCCGTCATAAGAACTCTTTTTCAGTCGTGTATTGAATGCCAGGGAGACTATGTCGAAATGTGACGCCATTTGTTCCTTGTTGACATGAGTTTTCTGCGAAATAAATTTTTAAGGTTACTTTTTGAATCGCCCTCATAAACATCAATGTATGTTTGCTCTTTAATAGGCCATAAGAGGAAGCCGATGATTAAAAATCAAGAAAACAGCAAACGAAAATTGGCTATACCAATACTCATCATGTAGCAGTTTCGGGGAAAACGACTTTTTGGGATTTGGATACCTTTTGACAATTAAAGATGTGCCTTAATTTGTTTTTAATGGGTTTTTTTTTCCTATCATGACATACAGTGCTTTATGTAAAAACCATTCCTTATTTATTAAGTTACTAACCTTCCCATTAATTATCTCATTGGCAGTCATCAATGTATACTCGTCAGAGGTAAGATTGCATTCACTCATGCACTCAGCTGCCTCTGGAGGTGAACGCCCTACATAAAATTACATTAAATATTAATTTAGGCATTACAATTCAATTATCAGTATGTAAAAAAGAAATTCAGGTGACGGTTATACATTCAAAGTAATA
>JAHWFO010069850.1:8408-19488 GCA_023313115.1 Rhysida immarginata | reverse complement strand
TTATCAATCGTTATGATTTTAAAGGCAACGTATTTTATAATTATTATTAAGAAACTTTAAATTACCTAAGTTGAAACCATTAGCGATTTCCTTCTTTGTCCTGTATTGCCGTATCTCTAATACCTTATGGCTATCTTCGGTCGATAACGTGTTTCGTTTACGTTTCATCCTGCCTTCTCTTCTCCGGGAGGGTTTCTCAGCAATCAACAATCGAGAAGATGGCTTCCCAACTGGAGGTCCATCGAGTTGACGAGAACAATGGTCGAGCTTGCCGAACAACGTCTCGGATTGCTAATGCAAATCAAAAATGTCAGGTTATCATCCTGGTATCCCTAAAACTCGAAATTGGCAGATATCTAAACGAATGAATACCTGTATTTCACAAATATCACTGACAGGGACTCCATCATCTACACGAGATCTCTTCCGAGGATTAGCACTGTTAAAATAATAATAGAATTTACCGCCACCGCCTTATATACCGGATTGTGATGAATAAGAAATAGTGGTAAAACGTTCACAGGCACTTACTTGTCGACGATGGCCACTTCGTTGGTGGGAGGCGTTGCGTCCAAATAAGAATTTCCGTCCAATTCGCCATTATGATTTGTTTCTGGAATAACTATAAAGATATTTGAGTATTACTGTTCTATTTGAAGCTGAAAACACGACAAACAACATGCATAAGCAGCATTTTAAAATAGATGCCTTACCCTGACAAACGTCCTGAGGACTCTCGGAACATTCTGAGATTAAGAGTAATCCACGTTCTTTCAAGAAAAATTCGGCAGCAAGGTGGCAGTCCATTTCGAGCAAGTATCCTATACAATGGAGAAAGGAAGAAAATATCCAGATTAAGGGATATGTCTGACCACACCGATGCACTTGGTTATACAAAATAAATTATACAAGTAAAATATTCTAAATTTATCTAGATTAAGTTAGGTGTAAGTCGTACCTCATATGTTAGATGAATTATTTAAATTTTCAAGACAGGTTTCCTTTGTGTTAAAATGGCGTTTAATGAAATACAATACGCATTGCACTGAATTACATATAACTGCATATCGGAATGATGAAAACTTGTCTTAAAATTATTGCTGGAAAGATTAAAAATTATATTATATTAAAAAATTATCCTCTAATTTACATTTTTAATGAAAAATTATTGAATTAAAATCTAACTGAAAAAAAGAGTATGCATCCAAGTACAGGAGATATTTCTTTAAAAGAGATTAAATTTAAAAGTTTTCTAAAGTTAAAAGATGTTTAAATATTAATAAAACAGGTAAATGATATAATTGCTCACTGTAGACGAGGGCGTCCATATCTGACTCCGTATGCGAGATATCTGACTCGTGGATCAATGACCTTTCCGATTGAGTGGCTTCTAGCTTGCGGCGATGTGTAGCAGATGCCATGTGGCTCGTAAGAGCACCCCGACCCATATTGTCGTTTATGCTGAGACTAAATATTTTTGAACACAATGTACATGCGGCAACGCCAACATTATCTGGAATCTTTTGAAGCCATGACTTAAACATGGGTTCTTGCAGCCAATGATGTTGAAAAGAACATCTTTTTTTCTTTGCCATATTGATCTGGAAATAAAAACCATTTTTAACAGAATGATATTTTTTTTGCCACCTAATCTTACTTTTGATGTAAACTAGTCTTGCTTTAGTGAACTTTGACGATACAACGGAAGACGAACGCATAAAAATATCGTAAATTATATGTTGACGATTAATGTACACGTAATGTGACGGGGACATAACAAAAGTATAACTTTGTAGCGTAGAGTCCTTACTGATGTCAACTATGTTAACAATAGATATATAAATAAATAAATGAATAAATAAATGTTTGTATGATCTTACCAACATGGAGGAGTTGCGGGCAAACAGGAATGGGTAGGTCGTCGTCCGTCGAATGATAGAATCGTAGTAGAGCAGAATGGTCGTGCAGTAGCAGCCGTTATGTCCTAATTGCAGAGATTCACGAGTTTATATAGCAATTGCAGACCAATCAATGAAATGCGAATTTGGCTTAAAGAGCCCATTGGATGTCGAATACCACTGCGGTCTCGCTTCTGATTGGCTGGAAGCAAACGCAACAGTGGCGCCCTGGTTTATTTAAAAAAAATTCCGGTATTAAAAGAAATTTTCTTGCCAAAGCTCTCTTAAATATTAAACAATCCGATGGTAATGAAGTGGCATACAAAGTACAGAAACCGAGGCATATTCTTGATGTCAACTTCGAAGACATTGGCAACATTTCCTTCCCGGATTATTGGAAGATGTGATATCACCCACCCCCGCCCTCTCTCCCAATCTTCTGACAATCGTCAATCTTATTTCTATTTTTTTCATAACGTGGAAGACCTCTTTGGGTTAGTCAAGCTTCTTGCCTATTTCATGTGGAATTTATTCTGGTAAGGTGAGCTTCGTGAAAGCACTGCTTTCGTCCGACCCGAAGAAATGTACACTTCACTGTTCGATTGTCGATTGTCCAAAGCTCGCTTTTCCATGCTTTCTGCTCTACACGAGCCATCATTCGATTGCCATAATTCCACCTTGGCTCCTCGAGAAACCTCACTCTTCCCCCCCCCTCTCAGCCCTTTCGTATTTGTATCTCTGTTCTGATTGGCTGAGTGCTCAGCCAATCAGAACAGATAATAAACAATTCTTTCGCCTCCCCCCCCATTTTTTTTTCTCTTTTTGTGGTCACTTTTATTTCAGCTATTAAATCCTTAGAATAAAATCCAACTATAAAAAGGAAAACCTAAAAGAGCATAATTAGTTTTCCTGCCGATTTGATTTTCTTGGTAAAATCCTTTCTTGACGGCAGATCCTATCAAGCAAAAGTTGGAGAAAATTTTTCCACGCCCCGTGTTGTAAAGGCCGGTGTCCCTCAGGGTTCTGTCCTCGAGCCTGTGCTATTTAATTACTTTGTACATGATTTCCCGAAACCCGATAATTGTAATCTTTATTTTTATGCGGATGATACTGCCATTATGACATGGGCACACCAGCCGGCTCACGTTATCACTCGGCTGCAGTGCGCCTTGAAGCAGTTCGAAGACTGGTTTAACTCCTGGAAGTTGAACCTTAACGTCGGAAAGTGCAAAGCTTTGTACCTCAATAGTAAGCTCAGACGTCCCCCAGATTCTCTTGTTCTGTTCAAGAAGAAACTGGACTGGGTGGACAACTACAAGTATCTGGGAGTTATCATTAACTCAAGACTCTCATGTAACCGGCATATGTCCTACGCTCTGAACAAAGCGAAGAGAGCTAAGTACAGTATCATAGCTCTCATGGGTCGCAACAGCGCCCTCAGCATTGACAACAAGCTACTTCTGTACAAATCGATTATCCGGACCATACTCCTCTATGGCATGCCTGCGTGGGCGACTATTTGTAAAACCAGATGGAGTGAACTATAGTCATTCCAGAATGTTACCCTGAGGACCATTGCTCAGCTGGACAGAAGGACGGTGAAAAACCAATCCATCCACTTGGATTTAAACATGGCCCGTATCGGAAAGTTTATACAGGATCTCCTTTTGATTATGATACAGAAGATGAAGACTCAAGACAATAAACTTGTGAATGGAATACTGAAGAACTCATTGAATATGAACTGGCATACGAAGTATCGTAAACCGAGGCACGTTGATGACGTCAATTTTGAAGATATTAGCAACGTCTCTTTCCCGGACTACTATTTTTTTTTTCCTGACAATCGTCAATCTTATTTTCTTTTTTGTATAATATGGAAGACCGGTTGGGTTGGTTAGGCTTCTTGACTACCTCAGTGTATTTCATTTGGTGTTTATTCTGGTTGGATGAGCTTTGTGAAAGCGCTGCTTTCGTCCCATCCTAACAAATATACAATTCACCGTTCGATTGTCGATTGTCGAGCATAATTAGTATACATTTATATATGATGGCTTGGTCCAAATTAACCAATTTGAAGTCGGCTAAAGAGCATTTGCTAGTGGCGGATGGTAAAACTTTGTCCTGCGAAAAGGCCTACCGGGATGCCTGCTTGGATGCTAGGTTTGCTACATTTGACCTAGTGTTCAACGAAATGTTAGAAGCCCTCCGGGATGAAATAAACGCTAAGTATAGTGCACTGGAGGAAAAAGTCGAATCCCTACACAAAAGTTTTGAGGAGAAGTTCGAAGGTATCAATAAGGAAATTAAGGAATCTCGTAGAGACGTTATTGACAAGATAAGCGAACTTAAGGAAGCCTTTGGGAAATGTTCCGGACTCCGAAGGCAAGAAACTCCACGGAAGATAATCCAGTTGATAACAGCAAGGTAAGTAATGTCCTAAAAACTATTTCCTCTTCTAATAGTATACAGTCTATGGATATAATAGAAAATAGTGACTGTTCGACAAACGGTGGCTGTAAGAGAAGTGACTCTGACGGAACTGATGAAGAAGTGGGTGACAGTCCCTGGATTGGTGTCACTAATAAAAAATTCAGAAAAGGCACGAGGATCGATAACCTAAAGACCGTCTCCAGAGTAAACGAAGAAGTCGTCAGCGCGTCTAGAATGAGGAATCTGAAGAATGGACAAGGTCGCTCGGCTAATGAAGACCATAGAATCACGAAGAGGTATGTACCGCCGATTATCGTGCGGACTCATGGCGTCCCGTTTAAGACGATTTTATCTGAGCTCGAGAAGCATGTTCCAGTGAAAAAGATCACCGTTCATACGGGCAGAGCTGAAACCGTCAAAGTTAAATGTGAAGACGAAGAAGCGCACAACAGGTTAGTCTCTGGAATTAAGTCTGATAATATCTTAAAAATTCAGCATCATCAACTGAAGTCGGAGAAGGTCTTGAAATACGTGATACGTAATGTGGATATTACGCATAACCTCGATGACTTCCAAGAAGACCTAAAAAGAGCCAACTACTTCCCGGAAAAATTAATTCGCTTGAGGAAAGCCAAAGGATCCATTGATATGCCGATGGTTTTGGTTCTGCTCCCGAACTCCGAACACAACCAGTCAATGAAAAACATAACACGTATTGGGCCGCTTGCAGTAACAGTGGAGGTCTTTCGAGGGAACAAGAAGACACTACAGTGCTACAACTGCCTGCGCTTCGGATACGTATCGATGGGCTGCACGGAAGATCCTCGTTGTAATAAATGTGCTGAGGGGCACCAGTCAAGAGATTGCCCCAGGATCAAAGGACAAGACCCCCCAAAGTGCATCAGATGCGGTGGACAGCACACTTCAAGTTACACGAAATGTCCAAAATACCCCCAGGTTCAAAGGATGCCTAGTTCTAAAGTGACAGTAGGCAAATCCTATGCTGCTGCTGTGTCTACGCCGGAAGATAAAGGCCTCAACATCAAGGACCTACTAGGTATGTATAAGCAATTAGGAAGGTATCTTTCATCTGTTTTCTAATCTAGGCAAAAGTTACCCACAGTCGAGTGGGCTCCTTACGACCAACTAATTTTAGTATGGCTGCACAACGTTATACTGTAATCAACAAAGGTGAACTTCGGTGCGTGATATGGAACGCTAGGGGCATTCTCCGAAAGCGTATCGAGTTTCACAATTTTCTGTTAAAGCAAGACATCGACGTTGCTTTCCTTTTTGAAACTCATCTCAAACCAAGCCAAGACTTCAAGCTACCTGGCTATTGTGTGTACCGTAAGGATCGAATGGCTTCAAATGCTGCAAGATGTGCTTCTGGGGGCGTTGCGATCATCATTAAGAAGGGAATTCAACACCAAGAATTAGTCTCCAAGTCTTATGCATGTATGGAATCGGCCTCCATCATTATCAATGACGTCTCCTGTGGTGAAGTGAAGTTTGTGGTGCTCTACAATTCACCTAAACATTATCTTGACATTAGTGAGCTTGATGAACTCTTCAGTGGTGACACTCCAGTCGTCCTAGCTGGTGACCTAAATGCCAGACACCCAAGCTGGAACTCCAGAACGGAGAATTACAACGGCATGATTCTCTATAGGTACATACAAGGTAGAGATGATATCATCGCTGCCGGACATGTGGAGGACACCTACTACTGCGACCACTCCCCTAGTAGTGACGTTTTGGACATCTCGCTCTTGAAGGGTTTCTTCAAACCGTACAATATCTTCACGATTGATGACCTTTCTTCTGACCACAAGCCTGTGGCGTTGAACTTTGACAATGTCGACATAAATTTCCGAGAGGAACTGATACATCATCAAGACTGGAAGCTCTACAAAGATATTCTTAAGGAATATGGCTGCCATCCCGACGTTGCTTACTGTACAGAGGACATCAATCAACGTGTTGAAGACATCACCAGATGTATTAACAGTGCCATAGAAGCTAGTAAGTATCCATCAGAGAATAAACCTCGTCATCGAATCCAACTCACTCCTGGAATCCAACGCCTAATTTCTGAAAGAAACAGGACTCGTAGACTATGGCAACGCTATCGTGAATCTTGGCTGAAAACCAAGTATAACAGGCTAGTGCGAAGAGTCCAAGAGGATATAAAAGAGCTTCGCGACGCTAGATGGAATGAAACACTCAAAAGCTTGTCGGCTCGCGACAATTCCATTTGGAGTATGGTCAGAGCTTTACAGAAGAGGAAGAATGATACGCTTCCTCCACTACGTACTCCAAAAGGTGACTATATCCAAACTGATCAAGAGAAGGCCCAAGTCATTGCAGATTCACTGGAAATGCAGTTTGTTACTCCTACCAACGATAAGCCCGAGAGCCAAATCATGTCTCAGCGTGTGGAAGAAGGTATTGTCAACTTTGATGAAATCCCGCAGCATTTAACGAAGTACAACATCGAGGCTGGAGAGATCACCAACATCATAAGTAAACTGAAAAAGAACAAGGCTCCAGGAAAAGACAAGGTGAGTAATAACGCCCTTATGAATCTCCCAAAGAACTTTATTGACTTTCTCACCAATATAATTAGCGACTGCTGGAAATTTTCTTATTTCCCTGTGGCTTGGAAGAAATCTATTGTGTTGAGTATCCCCAAGCAGGGGCAAAATCTTGCAATTCCGGCGAGTTACCGACCTATTAGCCTGCTACCCACGATATCCAAGGTGTTGGAGAGAACGATTCTCGTCAGATTCCAATATCACTGTCTAGCAAATGACCTTTTTCGGGAAGAGCAGTTTGGCTTTCGTGCTGCCCACTCTTGTCCGATGCAGATATGGAGGCTCGTTGAAGACCTGAGCACCCCCCTGAACCTATCCAGGTACCGTGGGGTGGTATTTCTCGATGTCAGTAAAGCTTTTGACCAAGTGTGGCATGAGGGCCTTGTCTACAAAATGATCAGAGACGGGTTCCCTGCCAATTTGATTTTGATTGTGAAATCCTTTCTTGACGGCAGATCCTATCAAGCCGAAGTTGGAGAAGATCTTTCCACACCCCGTGTTGTAAAGGCCGATATCCCTCAGGGTTCTGTCCTCGGGCCTGTGCTATTTAATTACTTTGTACATGATTACCCGAAACCCGATAATTGTAATCTGTATTTTTATGCGGATGACACTGCCATTATGACATAGGCACACCGCCGGCTCACGTTATCACTCGGCTGCAGTGCGCCTTGAAGCAGTTCGAAGACTGGTTTAACTGCTGGAAGTTGAACCTTAACGTCGGAAAGTGCAAGGCTTTGTACCTCAATAGGAAGCTCAAGCATCCCCCAGATTCTCTTGTTCTGTTCAATAAGAAATTGGACTGGGTGGACAACTACAAGTATCTGGGAGTTATCATTGACTTAAGACTCTCATGGAACCAGCATATGTCCTATGCTCTGAATACAGCGAAGAGGGCTAAGTACAGTATCATAGCTCTCACGGGTCGCAACAGCGCCCTCAGCATTGACAACAAGCTACTTCTGTACAATTCCCTTATCCGGACCATACTCCTCTATGGCATGCCTGCGTGGGCGACTATTTGTAAAACCAGATGGAGTGAACTACAGTCATTCCAGAATGTTACCCTGAGGAACATTGCCCAGCTGGACAGAAGGACGGTGAAAAACCAATCCATCCACGTGGATTTGAACATGGCCCATATCGTAAAGTTTATACAGGATCTCCTTTTGATTAAGATACAGAAGATGAAGACTCACGACAGTAAGCTTGTGAAAGGGATACTGAAGAACTCAATGAATATGAATTGGCATACGAAGTATGGTAAACCGAGGCACGTTCTTTACGTCAATTTTGACCGAGCAACGTCTCTTTCCCGGACTACTGGAAGATGTGATAATCTTCTTTCTCCTTGTGTTTTTTATTTCGTTTGTATTTTGTTTCTGACAATCGTCAATCTTATTTTCTTTTTTGTATAATATGGAAGGCCGCTTGGGTTGGTTAGGCTTCTTGACTACCTCAGTGTATTTCATTTGGTGTTTATTCTGGTTGGATGAGCTTTGTGAAAGCGCTGCTTTCGTCCCATCCTAACAAATGTACACTTCACTGTTCGATTGTCGATAGAGCATAATTAGCAGTAGCAAAGCTAGTTCATACTATACGGGAATAATAAATTAAATCCCCCTATCATTCGAATATCCTGATTATCTAATATAGAATGAATAAACAAACCAGCACATAAAAATACGAGGGATGATCAAAAAGTAATGTCGCGTATTTTTTTTCTCTAAAATCGTGACCAGGAAAAAAATCAACCCATGTACACATTCGATAGAACAATTCAACTTTTATTTTTCCACATAATCTCCAAGCCGAATGAGGCAACGATCCCAGCGGTGGACAAGTTATTCCTCGCTCTATCGATAAAAGTCGTCCGGCCGAGTGCGGAACCAGTTGCGAACTGCTGACTTCACCTCGTAGTCGTCACGATCCGAAGTTATGGTAGTCACTGGGAGCAAGGTCCGGGCTGCATGGAGGATGAAGCAGTGTTTCCCAGTTCCATCGCTGCAATAGTTCAGTGACCCGTTTCGCTGTGTGGGACTTGGTTGTCGTGGTGCATCACGATCCCCTCCATTGCCAAGTCAGGTCTTTTCCTGCGTATGGCCGCTCGAAGATTCCTCAATGTGCCTCTGTAGCGTTCGGAATTGACAGTGATATGCGGTGGAAGAAACTCAAGCAGTATCGGACCACGGCAATCCCAAAAACATGTCAACATGACCTTGCTGGCTGATGGCACAGTTTTGAACTTTTTCGTTGTGGGAGATGAGGTGTGTTTCCAAACCGCCGATTGTATCTTAGTTTCGGGCGTGAAATGGTGGACCCATGATTCATCGCCTGTGATGATTCGATCCAAAACATCCTGACCCTCCTCCTGGTATCGTTTGAGATGCAGCAAACAAGCATGGAAACGAGCTTCTTGACGTTCGGCCGTCAACTGTCGTGGCACTATCTGCATGACACTTTGCGAAAGCCGAGCTGCTCGTGAACAATGTCGTACGTCGTCCCATATGAAATGTCCAACGTTGCAGCAATTTCTCTCACGGTAATCCGCCGGTTCTCCCACACCTGCGCTTCCATAGCGGCAATGTTGCTGTCAGTCATGGATTCCCCTAGTTGGCCAGAGCGATTTTCGTCCATCAGGTACTTTCGTCCTTCTTTAAAAGCCTTGCACCAAAGTTGTACTGTTCGGACTGCACGATACAACCTCCATACACTGACACAATTCCCTTATGGATATCGACTGGTTTAAGTCCTTTTGCACAAAGAAAATGGAATACACTCCGCCGCTCAAAAGTACTGGACGATGAAATGAGAGCCGCCATCTTGTTTGGACTGTCACGTCGCCAGTGCTTGGCGGATGCACACGACACTTGCAGGAAACTTTAACCAAACTAACTTTTATATATCGCAATTTTCTCATATCTGCCGTCATTTTCGAGAAAAAAAAAATACGCTACATTACTTTTTGATTACCCCTCGTAAAAGAGCTTTAAATATAGCGTGTGCTAAAAGATGAAAAACTTAATCTTGTTTAATTAATTCATGCGAATAATTTTTAATGATAATTTTTAATTTCTATTGTTTTTAATTTTGAGATATTGGTTTTATATTTTTTTTCAAACAATGACAAAACTGATCACTTACTGTGGATTTTCATCAGGGCCTCCATCTACTGTAAACACCCACACGGGTTTGCTGGAACCATTTGGCATAAGTAACTGCTCTTGAAACTGCTGAAGACCAGTCATTCTTTTAATATCTTGAGCATGGGCAAATGCTGAGGAAGAAGAGTGTTTGCCACTCCTAATTCCGATATAGGTTGGTCCGGAGTATGTAAAGGCTTTTGATTCTGCATACTGGTCCGGATTTATTAGGCATATAGCATAAACTGAAGGAATCATGAAATGGCAGACGGACTCTGTATTCACTGTGCATTAGTAGTGGTGCCTGTTTAGAATCCGCGGTCATTCCAATGCACACACGAGCCTTATCATCCTGGCTTATAAAAACACACTGATTTTGACCAAGAACAGAAGCCAACTGCTGTAGAAACTTAATTGTAACATGACAAAAGCTTGTATCTACATGATGTTTTCGTAAATTATTTTCTGCTTTTGCTAATTTCACAGGTATCGTTGTGATATGACGTTTACCTTCATGAGTGAAGGCAGAATGTGGAATCAGGCGAAGGTAAGTTGCACTTCGGCTTATGAGAAAATCTTCCTTGTTTAGTTCAGAAACAAGATCATCTAAAGTTTTACATGACCGCACAATTTCAGATCTTCTCTTATCAGGAGCTGCTCCACCTAGTATAGCTAGGTCTGATATAGCTTTAAGCAAATCAGGCTGCTGCTCATTAAGTGATGTTCGACCAGGAGCATCTTTTACATTCACTTTGGCCGCAAGTTCAGGATTTGCCATAAGAATTCTTTTTCGTTTTTGTCTTAGCTTCCTTTGGTTCCTCTGATTCTGTTTCATCTTTTTCAGGTTTTTTTGCAGAATAGTAACCTCAGCTTTCCTCTTTTGAATTTTTCTTGATATTTCTGCAGGTTGGTTGCATAACAAAATGTTTCTTTTCTTCTCCAGCGTATGAAGTTCTTCTAGTACCATTGAAAGTTCGGTTTGTACCTTGTCCTGACCTGGGGTATGAGA
>JAHWFO010069781.1:6113-22962 GCA_023313115.1 Rhysida immarginata | reverse complement strand
AACGCATAAGTTGCGTGGGGAGTCCAGGTAAGTTTAGAGTCAATAACTCAATTCAAAAACACCCTGTTTATGTACAAGATCTGGTAAATAATTGGTGCACGTAAACTAAAGTATACAAATCGTCTGATTGGTTTAAGACCTATAATAATAAAAAGAATTACAAGACTAAATAATCTGATTGGCTGACACACATTCTAGGTATATAATTGGACACGTTAAAGGGTTATTTATCTGACTGTTTTTCGTTCTTAAGATTAAGCATCTCGTTTAAGTTAAAGGGAATAATCAACTGAATTGGTGGATGGAATATAAGACACAAATATAAATTAAACTGCGTTTAGGATCTAAGAAAATTTTTACACTGCGTAAAAGAGGGTAGGTGTCGAAATCTTGCTGGGAATTCAGGATTAATTTCTTCTTTCCTCGGTCGTTTACGAATTTGAAAGTCTCTATCTCTTCCTGTATGGGGGTATTTCTTGGGTTGTTGGGATACGTCGGGATCTCGGTGACTTCGTTTAATGATTTGGGTGGGTGATTTTCTCTCAAACTAGTCGTCATTTCCACTATACGGTATATGCATTATTGTAAGACCTCCATTTATTTCGTTAGAAATTTAGTTCTCTTCAACAAAAACTCAGTACCAAAACGTAGATAGCGCGCACTGCAGACTACATAATTATATTCTGTTTTTGAGAAGAGAGGAAGCGTGTTAATTTAGAACATTCAAACACTTAAAATTACTATGTACTACATTCTTGACCGATACACGAGCAATCTGTCATTGACGAATATATGGTAAAAGCAAAAATAGCATTGGAGGAATCCGGCGGTTATTTCATGAAATATACGTCATTCTTGAAATTTTGGCTCTCTCGTTCCCCTGATATAAACCTTACTACAATCAAATTCAGAAAGAGCCAGTACCGGGAACTTTTGGACACTACCTAATTGAATCACCTCCGGTCTTGTACAAGTAGTTGCTATTAATCTGGTTAACAAAGATTAGGCTTAACCTTATTTTCATTTGCGTATGAACTGTTCAGGATTGTTAAAAAGTAGGCTACAAAAGAAGAAGAAAATGAAAAGTTGGTCCTTGTTTTGGAAGTCCTTCGAAATTAGGGTAAAAGGGGCGTCTTAACTCAGTGCCGTCGTCGTTGGCTTTGTCTTGTTTTATTTATGTCGTCGCATGTTTTATGCATTCACTTCCTTAATTATTTGTAATGGCGGTTGAGAGCCCATTCGATGTTTAATGCTTCATTTGTTTGCGATTTGCTGTTATTTATTTGTTTGCGGTGGGCCAACATTTTTCCTCGTGGAGCTGGAGGAAGTCGGCGTTTTGAGTGGGTGACAAAGCACTTTGAATTTCGTTTTCTCTTTTTTCTGAATACATTTTTTGGGGGAGGAATAAAGAAGGATGGGATGTTCTCTTTTTTTATATATTTTTTGTTTCTTCTCCTCCTCCTTTTCCGGCTCCTCTTCTTCTTTTTTCCCCCCGACCACCCCGGCTCCCTTTTAGGTATCGGCTTCGGTGTGAAGTCCCCGCCTGACCAACACTAATCACCGGCAGGGGGCCCCCCTCTTTCTCCCGAAGGTTGCTGGTGGTGGGAAGAGGAGGAGGTGGTGGCGGTTAATCGAATTCCAACACCTGGCGACGACAACATACCGAGCTAATTCATAGCCCCATAAGGGTGTTGGCGGCGGCGTTGGTGGGTGGGTGGTGGAGAAGGAGGAAGAGACCGCGCATGCGTAGGCGGAATTCGCAGCGGGGCCTTTTGCAATGGGCAACAACCGACGGCCAATCGATAAAGAGGTGCTGAAGTCGAAGCCCCGAGTTGTCAACACAAAAGGCATTCCGAACACGCTCGCCACTATTACTAGAGGGAGATGGCGCTTTAATAGCAGAGCCCACCATTCGCATTCCCCCCACCTCACCTCCTCCAATCGCCGGCGGCCCCGACAAAACTCCCATTTAGCATTGACACTCCGAGGTTCTCCTTTAGCCCGCCAACAACAACAAATCTTCGTCCCCCGTTTCACGATTGCTAACTCAACTCGCCAATAACTCCCAAAGCACCAATCGACCACACCTTCCTCCCAGTTTCATCTTCCCCGTCTCCCTCCAGACCATGACCTCCTGAATTCTGTGTCTGCGAGAGAAGGGCATTTCACGTGACATAAGGTTTCTCCTGTTGGCAACAGATCTCAATTTACTTTTCTCTCATGGGTTACAAAGAAGCGCCCGTGGTCGCAGCATCATCTTCCTCGTGGCCATTTTCTCTCTTCGCTCACACCCTCGGCCTCTCACTTCTTAAAAGATCCCATGGGAGGATTCAATCATTCATCATGTACATGGGTTTAAATTAGCCTTATTAGATCGAGGGAGGTTGCCTTGTCAGTGCCACTAAGTTGATTTCCCAGAAACTAAGTTGACGTATTGTTAATGAAATTCGCCTCGTTCTTTTATTAAGAGGTTAATTACTTGATCAGTAATGGATCCACTGTAATGAATCTAAGTGAAGTGACTTCATACTTCGGAACGGGAGGGCTACCTTTATTAGGCCGTCCGCAGTGAACGTTGTTTGAAACATTTCTCATATAATCGTTCGTAAGCACCCATTTTCTTGAGGACGTAATTCGCGTAGATATCGTCGTCTTCTCAGACATTGCATAAAATGAGTTTCTTTCGATGGAATCCACAAGCAGGTTTTTGGTTTGGATATTTGTGGAGAAGGCTGGGGTGAAATTTGCTCCGTTTCCCTTAGACATGAGCAGCTGACATGCTTCCGATCCTGACTGCTAGTTATTGAAAGTGGTCAACGACGAAACTCACCAAACATTCACTGTACACCAATATATTCTATTCTTTCGACGGGCAACTTTATTTCTAATCTATTCGAACTTACAAATTAATAGTCTTTTTCGGGAATTTGCAAGTTTCTTACGTCTTCTGCATACCTTATTTTTAAGAAAGCTATTGAAGGAAATACGTATTTTTGTGTGTCGGCTTTGGTACGTCGCCCATTGGAAATAGCTTTGTGATATGAAAGCTTCCGTACGAAGCAATAGCAGTCGCAAATCTTATTTCCGTTTAGTTTTTGGTTTGTTTTTTTTTATAAATTTCTATTAATTCTAGGAAAGAATTAAATTATTTAGATATAATGATAGAGAAAAAAGAAGAAAACAATAAAATAAAATTAGAATATAACATTTACAGAAAACCCACAACAACAATAAACAGTATACACAAAACTTCAAACCAACCATGGAGCCACAAAAACTCAGCATTTAGGAATCTAATTAATAGAGCTTTAACATACCCCATAAAAGAAGAATATAGAGAAAAGGAATTAGGAATAATAAAAGAAATTGGGATTGGGAATGGATACAAGGAAGATCAAATAAATAAAACAATCATCAATTTAGCTACAGAAATCAGAGAAAAACAACAAAAAAATAATACAAATACAAAAGAAAAAGAAAAGAAAAGAATTTGTTTAACATTCCATGGAAATATAAGTTACAAAATTAAAAAAATATTTCAAAAGAAAGAAATAAAAGTAGCCTTTAGATCCAAAAATAGATTAATAACATTGCT
Source organism: Rhysida immarginata (assembly GCA_023313115.1). NCBI lineage: Eukaryota > Metazoa > Arthropoda > Chilopoda > Scolopendromorpha > Scolopendridae > Rhysida > Rhysida immarginata. Next base: position 19,367 of record JAHWFO010069781.1, on the reverse strand, counting down.
AGAAAACAAAAGAGAAATTATAGAAAAAGAAAAAAGCGGGGTATATGAAATTAAATGCAAAGAATGTAACAAAATTTATATTGGAAAAACTTATCGAAATTTAGAAACTAGATTCAAAGAACATATATATTATATAAAAAATGCACTAAAAAACTGCAAATATGCAGAACACATTTTATTAAGCAAACATAAAACCGGGAATTACGAAGAAACATGCAAACTAGTCTACAAAATTAATAATAAGAGAGAAATAATAATCATCGAAAATTTTATTATTTTTATGGTAAATAAATTTTATCCACAAGAGATTTTAAATAATGCCGAATTATTAGATAGTAATTTATTATTCAACCAAATACTGAAGGAGGAGAAAATAAAAGAACTATTAAGCAAAAACAAAAGAATACAAGAACTATGTAATTAAACATATATTTATAAAATAAGATAATACTATATTTTATATTAATAAAACTACAATGTATAAATACTAATAATACTATAACCAAATAATGACAACAATATGACCAAAAAACAATGAATAGAAGAAATATTGTTCAAAATTTAAAAAGAATACCATTGTGAGACATTTAAACATCTCAACTGAAAATACTGATGATGTCCGAAAGGATGAATATCGATTATATATCTAAACATTAATAAACCAATTGTATTGTAAAATGGACGTTATAAAATTATAACTGAACATCGTGTATCGGAAAGTTTTAAGAAGGTCGATTAAATTGTGTTAGATGCATTAGTTTCAGTTAGCCTGCAAATTGTTCCAGGTTTCACTTATATTTTGAAACGTAAATGTCATTAAATGTTGCTGTCTTACACAAAGTGATTAATCAGTTATTAAACTCTTAAATGTACGAATCATTTTGAAAATTAGCATTTACAGTGAAAATTTAAAGTTTCCAAACTTTTAACTGTCTCATCTTCGTTAGGATGGGCGGCGGTTGAGAATTTCGTCGATGGGTTTCGCATTCAAATTGAAAATTGAAAAAATAAATTGGAATGGCGGAATGGTACATTCGCACAGGCCTACCACGAGGTCATGATTAGGGTTCGGATTTTAGGGGAAAAACGTTACTTAAAAAATGTGTATGGAAAAATGGAAAAAATTCTCAAAAAAAGGTGAAAAGAAGGTGGAAATATTTTCACAGTACCCAAAGATTGACAATATAAAATCGTTATTAAAGACCATACATCAGGCGGTTCCACCTAAATTCGAACCCAAGTCATTGATACAGATTCAAAAAACAAAATTTTTTTCTGTTGGGAGTCCTTAAAACCTTAATTGCTCCAAAGTGACTCTTCGCAGCCAAACAGTTTCTTTTCAAAAAGGTTCGTCTCAGTGAGAGGAGGCCGTCCATGAATGCTTCTGCCATTTCCTCATTTTTATAAAAAAAATTAATTAATTTCTTTATAAAGGCTTAGCCCATTTCCATGAAGAAACGTCAATGCATAGTTTAAGGATCCCTCTAAGTACGAAAGCTAAAAGAAATAATAAAAAATGTCGGGGGGGGGGGGGGGTGCTGTACTAAAAAACAACTAAACGGCTCATCAGAGCCAAACAAGTCGTTTGCAAAAAAGATTTGCCTTAATGTTAGGAGTCCGTACATGTCGAGTTTATTGAGCATGGTTTGCTGGTTTGAACGCTATAGCCATTTTTTAATTTTTAGAAAAAAATTAATATCTCCAATTGAAATAAAAAATACAGGCACAATATAAGGTACCCTTTGTGTATGTGTATTTTTTATTCGGTTTTGCTATTTGTCGTTTCGGAGGAGTTAGCTGCACAAAATTGGTCACATACGTACAGACGGATTTTTTTTTTCAAAATTTTAACATTTCTTTTCGAATCGTGAGTTTTTAAGTCGATTTCAGCAAAAAAAAAAACAAAAAAAAAACAAATTGAGTTTCGAAACGAACACTTAGGCCTTCACTCTTAGAGAGTGGTAGGCCAAAACTCAAAAGGCAGGAAGTGATAAATAAACTACCATTACATAAATTATCTTCACAATCGATGATAAATGGTTACTAGAAAGAATAAAGTGTTTGATAGATTATTTTCTTACCCTATTAGTAGTCATTATAAAGTGTTGATATCTATCTAAAAAAAGTCCCTCTAAGCTAACGATACTTATGAATTAAATCTCCATTTAAATAAGCGAGCAAAACAAATCTTAATCCAGTGAACTGAGTCCAGTAATTTGGAATTGGGCTTGAGTATATGCTTATTTGAATAATTGAAAACTCAAAATGGAAATTAAAAGTTCATTTAAAAATCTAGCTAAAATATCTGTCCAGATCGATGATGTGTGTTTGCTTCCTTTCTTTTAAAATAAACTTTTATTTTAGTTATTTTAGGTTTCAAATTACATTGGTCGGTATCAAAATCCTCCCTGTAAAAATAATGGTTTATTCTTTTAAATTTCACATTACTAATTCCAAATATGGCAATTAAATTGCTGTTTCATGCACCATTTTTTTGGGGGGGGGGGGGGGAAGAATGGTTGCTGTTAAAGTGAAAATTTCCTACATTCGCACTTTTTTTCCGGATAATATGGGCGCAGTTTCTGATGAACGTGGAGAAAGGTTCCACCAGGATCTAGCTCAAATTGAAAAGCGGCAAAGTGAATCAAAATATGTTAGCGGATTACTGCTGGACACTTCTACGGGAGACGCCAAAAGCGCAATACAAAAGACAACCAAATGAGGTTTTACATTTTGATTTCTTAATAAGATGGTGCAAAATACATGTAATACCTTTATTCATGGTTTCATTTTTATGTAGAGTTGTATTTTAATTGATAAAATATTTTTATTAATATAAAACTCTCTCTCTTAAAAATGGTACGTGATGGTGTAATTTGGATGTCTTATCTAGATTTAGGAATGTCAAAGCTATGTAGTTCACATATATTTTTTTTTTTTTTTCAGGGGGGGGAAAGTTTTTTTTTTCCCGACCAGTGTTATTTAATTATATCTTAAAATACCGGGTGGCGCAAAAAGGTGTTAGAAAGTGTTTGTCTACTACGGTTATAGATTCTTGTTATCATATTTATGCTATAACAGACATCCTGAAATTTATTGCAGAAAGTTTTCAAAGTGATTTCCATCTGCTACAATCTGTGTCTAGAGCCTTCAACTGAATTTCATGGTAACTCTTCGAAGAACATCGTTTTCGTGGTAAGACTGGTCGTCCTGAGTGGCCCTTCCTGGAATCATGTACTGATCCGGTCGTTTCAAAACGTTTCATCAACCTGTAAAAACCATGGAACAAAATTACGGCACGATACAAAAACCCGCATCAAAGGATGCTTCAATTTTGTCATCACAATTTTCCTTCAGTTCTGTACTGTAATCTCACTGTGCAATGGTGATTTCTGAATGTTCTATAGAATGTTCAGAACTGCAATAGAACAGTATCACGAGGAAAATCATTTACAGCGTACGATTAAACCACAGTAGACAAAAACTTTCTAGCACCTTTTTTTGCGCCACCCGGTATACTTTTACTTTATATGTTTTTATTAGAAATAAATGGTATTTACTGAGTCTTACACGTTTTACATTACTAAGTACATTGTATAACAGAAATGGAGTACAACTTTGAGTACTTTTCGCTCCGTCTAAGGAAACTGTTAAAAAACATTTGGAGTCCCTTTTTTCGATGGAGTCGATAGTTTCGCTATTAGTAACCAAACTAGTTGTTACCCGCGGCTTCGCCCGCCCGCGCCATCTGTTGAGGGGAATTACAAAGAAAACCCCAGAAAGTGGGGAAGGGGAAGTTATAGGGGGCTGATTTTTGGCGATAGGGCAGGTCCTTTATTGATAAGCCTGCCCTGAAAATTTCAAGTTGCTAGCTCAAACCGTCTAGGAGAAGATAGAATTACAGAGAAATAAATAAATAAATACACGCAAGAGTTTTAGTATATAGATTATATTACAAAGACTTTACGGTGTGTCCTGCTGTTCTTTCAACGGACGGAAATTCTGAATGAAAATACGAGACATTCCTAAGCAATCAAAATTTACGGGTCAATTACTACTACGAGCTGTTTTTATAATAAATTTAAGAGCTCTCACTCGTTTATCATTTGGTCACATTTTGTGTGAGTCCGACATGAGAGCTTCTGATTTAACCAAATCAAAACAACAGTTAAAGCTTGCAATTGCTATGTATGACTACTATTAATTAGCAATTTACGAATTGTAAAAGTGAAAGGGTATAAAATACGTACGCTTGCTTCAATTCGACGAAAGAAAGATCCAAGAATCATAGTTCTTTGTTAGGATTAAAGATATATTTTTTATTTTTCTTTTATTTTCAATGAATTGATTTTGGAGAAAATAAATTTATTGGCGGAATGGTACTGAAACTGATTCAAAAAAGATTTTTTTTTTTCTTGTTGGGTGAGAGGAGGCCGTTCATGTCATTTTTGTTGTTTGAGTCGATGAAATGAATGCTTCAGTCATTTCTTCATTTTTATTAAAAAAAATTAATTTCTCTAAAAATGCTTAGCTCATTTCCGTGAAAAATACGTCAATGCATAGTTTAAGGATCCCTATAAGTACGAATTTTTGTTTTTTAATAAAAAAAAAATAAAAAAAAATGTCGGGGAGAAGGTGGGTTTGAGGGGGGGGGGGGGGGGGCGTTAGTAACTCCAAAATGGCTCATCAGAGTCAAACAAGCCATTTACAAAAAAAATTCGCCTTAATGAGAGGAGTTTCGTACAGTCGTTAAAAATGCTACAGCCATTTTTTAATTTTTAGAAAAAAAATTAATATCTCTAAACAGACATTTATATCTCTAGAATGCATTTGAAGTAATTGAACACCGGATATTCCAGTAAAATATGTTGAATTCGCTATTTATTATTATTTTGATAGGCAATAAATGCTTCTCTTTTATTCAGTGTATATTTTCTCCTTTTAATACTCATTTCGTTTCATGAAATATGGATGTCCGGTTTTGGAGCACTCTTTTTAGAAATGGTAAAAGAGTAATGTTTTGGAAAAGAAAAAATTAAAAATTCATTTATTTTATGGTGTTTTTAATATTGAGACCAATAAATAACTAGGTATGTGTTCCATATTTTTTCAATGTTTTTACTTCGTAGTTTTGCCTGTACATTCCAAAAACAAAAAAGGGGGGGGGAGTGCCTTTAGTCAGTTTCCCTAATAATAAACATTATAACATTTAAACTACAAAGATCAGGGTCATTAGATACTGCGTACATCTTACGACAGTATTTGAGCAATTTTGATTAGTGGGTTAATCAAAGCTAAATTGATCTGTAACCTTCACTGTTTGCAGGGTATTTTCATTAAAGTATTTATCGAGGAATTGAGAAAACTGTGTATCAGTAATAAGTAATTAAATGACAAGAGGATATTAGAGAATTTTTATTATAAAATAGGAATACAAGACCTGTATCATGTTCATAACAAGCTTCACCAAATAAGGTAGACTTCTCCCGTATTCTTGCTTTCACTGGGATTCGAATCCAGGGCCACTGATTTCGAATCCTCGCGTTTAGTTGAACAGACCCCCTATGGGCAAACAACAGAATTGAAAAAAACAACACCTTTCCATCCAGTTGTACTTGAAATCAACATTTTTTATGGAATTCGTTTGAGATGGGCTCAGCTTTATTTTTTCTTTTCTTTTTTTTTCATTTTTATTTTATTAACAAACACGCTGATGAAGAGGACAGGGTCATCGAAATGTACATCCGTGGCTCCAGATTAAAATTCTCATTTGTGAATTGTGGTTTCTCTTCTTATTTTGTTTGTTACTATCGTTTGTCCACTGTTTTTGGCATTATACCATCACTACTATTTATTTTATTAATTTATTTTTTTTAGGTTGCTAGATATGGTCAATTGTTTTTGCTATAAAGGGAATTGAGGAAAAGCAGATGGAGAAAAGTATGAAATGTCGAGACTTGCAAATAGAAGCTGAATGTATTTAATAAAAAAGAAAACGTCGATTGTCATTCCAATCGTTATAGGGGCCCTTGGTGGCCCCAACATTTGAAAATTCTCAACTAACGGACTTCAGTATCCAGTTATTGCAAAGTATTTCACAGGAGAAGTAAGCCTCTACAAGAAAAATAAGCTATATGGCAAAGAAAGGTTTTTTTAAAGACAGCGCTATAGTTAAGTCATGACATTTCTGTTAAGTCTTCTCCTCTTCTGCACTGACTTCATTTCTTTCTGATTCAATGATTTAAACATCCTTACTGTCAAAAAATTTAATCAGGCAGTACTGCACATCGAACTGCCAAAGATTCTAACTATTCGAATTTGGCCCGACTTATTGATTCCATTTAATCAGAGAGGCGACCAGTCACGTTGGAGCACACTGGCCTAACTTTTGTGACAGGATGTTTGCGACCGGTCAGACTCTTTAGACGTCGTGTACTGACCCTGAGAACGAAATGGGTAGAGCGAATGAACACTTTGAAGCGGTTGTTACGGAGCGCTTTTTTAAATTTCCTTTTTTGGTAGGCTCCCGTATCTATGGAACGTCTCACGGATGAATATAAAGTTAATATTTCTCCCAGTCGTAGTTTTCTTTTTCATCATTACCGAAATTTTTCCCAGTGAACCATCAAAATCCAAAGCAGACGTGTGAATGGGTTGTAGCAACCGAAAATGTCTGTTCTTTTCACTCATTCCTTAGTTTTTCACGTTTTCTTTTATCACAATGCAAGTAGCTACCACGTAGAATCTACGTCGTAGATAATACTCGATCTAGCTGAATGTATAGAGAGATAGTTATGCGCGAATTTTTTGCCTCCAGCCAGACCTGATACAAGTTTAGTACATTACTCTATACACTTCTCAAAATTTGCGGTACATGTCAGAACAACTGTTCTAGACACAAAGGTCTTCTTTAAGTAATTACCTACTTTTGTAAATAGATAGAAATTCCTCCAATATAAACATGAAAATTTATTTACCCAACTTAAAAAATTAACCTAACAACAAAAAGAAATATGTCATAGTAAAGGAATCCACTATGAAGGACAACAGCCCGCCAACCCCCTGACCTAAATGTAACAATCCAAAATATAAATATCTGATTTCAAAGAATTTTAAAATTTTAGCAAAAAGGTTTCCAATTAATGAAGTTAAGTCCAAAAAAAACCCCACTATCAATTTAAATCAATGAACTGTGCCAATAAACTATGCCAATAAAACACACGGATTGAACAACAATTTAAAAACATGAAACCAATGCATGATATCAATGATAGAAAGGGAATATACATTTAAAAGTCTAAAGTCCGCGGCCTGAAGATTGCATAAAATAAGATTAAATACCTACTTTTGTATCATTCGTCATCAACAATGGCTGCTCGGTAGCCGAGAACGCCTGGGCGCAGGTTTCGGTAGGTTGAATCCCGCTGCGGCATATGTTTGTGTTCGTCCTTTGCGGAAGGCAAGGGAAACCCACCGCATTAATTGTTCCTTGTTCACCAGTAATGTAATATGCTAGTGTAAAACGTCCGAATAGGACACGTTAGCAGTCAAACAAAATAAACTAGAATGCCAATTGTTTTTCGTTTATTTATTTAGGCAGATGGAATTAATTGATTTTGCACGAATAATCTTCATATATTATAAGACGATAGTTCAGCTTTCTTGGTTATCAGAGGCGTGTTGTTTTAAGTAAGTGCCGTTTTGATATAAAAAAAGACAATTTTTAACACCTTTTTATATGAAAGCCTGGAATTTTTCAATATAATTTCCACCTATATTAAGGTACTTATCGTATCGTACGACCAGCGTTCGAATTCCATCCTCATAGAAATCGACCCCCTAATTTGCTAATGACCAAAGTGTTATCCCGAGGCAAAAACTCCACAAGAAAACCCCCTGCCTATTCCAAAATACCGTGCACATGATTTTTCGGGCTGAAATTGTTTGAAAATAAGTAAAGAATGATCTAAGAGGATTTTTCTCACGCCAAACCTCAGATGTTTAAATAATTGATGAACCCAGGTTGTGGAATTTTCTTTCCTATTTTTCATCACTTATTGAAATTGTTTGCTTGAACTTCACTTCTTGAGCCTCCATTCCATGGACTGTTGTTTTCATTCCGGTGTTACGTGAGCAACCCATGTTTCGTCACTAGTGACAATTTAGTTTAAAAACTTATCCCCTTCGACCCGGTACCTCTCGGGGAAAGTCAAAGCACTGGCTAAACGAATGGTTTTGTGCAACTCTGGAGTTACGTATTAGCAAATCAGGCGGCCGATTTCTATGAGGATGAAATTCAAAAGTTGGTCGTACGATACGATAAGTGCCCTAATATAGATGGGAATTAGGTTAAAAATTAGAATAAAGTCCTCCAGGCTTTTGTAGAAAAATTAAGGTGCTACAAAAATTGTCCTTTTTTTATATCAAAACAGTCCTTACTTAAAAAAAAAAAACACTCCTCGTAGCTTCGAAGTGTAAGCGCTTATCAATCGATGTCTTGCTCTGATCGAGGATTGGAACAGCCATAATACGAAAATTCTTCAATAGAAACACGTTTGGACTGCTCAGCCGCGAAGGCAGTTGTTGAACTACTAGTAGGGGCATCTGTCCCACATATTAGATGTTTGCTTCTTTCTAAGAGTTGTTATTAAGTTGGAACAAGGCATTGTTCGTGGTAGACAATCCGTCTAAAGATAATCTGTGTGCTTTATTCAATTTTTGGTCGCTGAAGAGGTTCAGCCAATAGAAATTTTTTCAAGAATGAAAGATGTATACGGCAACCATAGTCATTTTCATAGGACAGTGGTTGAGTGGTGCAAGGAATTTCGACAAATAAATTTGCCCTTCCAGGAAGTGCTCGTGTTGCAGCATCAGATGAAAATGTGAGACATTTGGAAATTGCTTTACGCGCCAAATCATTGGCACTCTCAATTCCGACGCTTTGCTGTTATGCAAGTGTTTTGCTAACAACCGGAGGAATTTTACCGGATGAAAATCTATAGTGCGCCAATGGGACTCGTGCTTTAATGTTCATGGAAATTTCTTTTAAAATTCTTTGATTAAAAAGTGCTTCCCAAATCAATTAAACGTGTTTCTAGTGAACACGTATTACTCAAGAGTTCAGATCTGATCTAAACAATTCCAAAGGCCCGGATAAAATTCTGACGATCACCTTTATTCACTTTTATTTTAAACTCCTTCAGTGTTTCCAGGAAAAGAAAACTGATCCCATTAATTTTCCATCGAAGTAATAACCGAGCGAGTGTATTTTCGACGCTCTTTGGAATGAGGTTTCCAATGTTTTCGTGTGAGGCTTGTTTTTGTGTAGCGTTTCTTCATTTTCGTTCCTCCTGTTGTCGGTGTGATTTATTTTGCTTCTACTAGGCCCCCCCCCCCCCCCCCGGGGGGGGGGGGGGTGTGAGGGGATGAGAGGGAAAAAGAAAGTAAAAAAAAAAAGCGGATGCAATTTATTTGGTTCCTCCTCCCCCCCCCCCCACCTAACTAGGCAGAAATTATTTTTTTAATTTGAGAAAGAGGAGAGCAGACGGCCCTGCCCACTGCCACGTATTGGGTGACAATCAGGAACGTCGGCTCTTGATTAATTTCCCCAACGTTTTCGTAGCAGAAGGTAGATGGCGCTGATATTTTTTTCTTCTTTTTTTAAAACCCCTTCCTCCTCCTCCATCATCTCCTCCTCCCTTCCCTCTCGCCTTCAGTTCTCGAACTGGTTTTTCTGCAATGACGGTCGACTAATGAAAGCTGACAGCGGTCGTGGCCCAAGATTTATGGTTAGCACTGCAGGATAAACAAGGGCCTCTGAGCAATGGGGAAAACGAAGAGTGTTTGGACAAAACACCACGTGGAAGCCAACTCGCTCGCTGGACCCCCATGATATATATACTACAGAAATGTCGCTGTGTGTGTGTATATATATGATATATACAGCGAATTTTGAAGTGCGTCTCGGTGAATACGCTTGGAGAAGGAAGGAAGTGGCGGAAAAAATTAAAAAGAAAACTGCGAAAAAATCTATTCGACAAACCCCAATCCGCCACCCCTGGTGTGAGCTTTTGTTGTAAATATTTTCCCCCTGCATTGTTCGTTTGTTGAAGACGACGAGGGAGGAAAGCTACACACATGCACTGACATACATACACACACACACACACACATATATACACTATATACATGAAACCCGTTGGCGTCCTCCGTGCTCAAGTATGAAATTTATAAATGGACGACTGCAGTGTCCACTTTTCACTTGACAGAAAGCGACAGCGATCCTACTATTGACGATTTGGGAATCTTTTTAAGCGAGACAAAGAAAGGCATGGATGACACATTTGTTAAGAAATTTTAATTATTTGAAACCGTCTGTCATGTAGGTATTTCCGCCATTTTTCATTGTCCATCCGCACGCTTAAAGATCGTGTTCGGCGAGGGCAGGTCTATTTAGCGTTGAATGGATAATATTCTTTAATCCCAACTACAAATCATGGGTCTTTCTTTCAATAGGAGGAGTTTCCTGGCATCGTTGACGCGAGGACATACATTTTCACTCTTTGGCATAGTCATAAAATAAGTACTTTCACGTATTTTACAGTTCGTAGAGCCCAGGTCGTGGAATTTTTTCCTTGCATTTTCTACATTGTAATTACCAAATGATTGGAGTATTGCTTCAGTATATCCTCGTCTCTACTTGATCAGTTCGTAGATTGTTACTTAATAACCGACATCGTCTCTTCCTCAATGCTGTAAACAATGTGTTGTTGCTTTCGATTTATTTATTTATTTATTTATTTATTTTTAAAGTCAGAAGCTCTTATGTCAGACTCATGTGAGTCAGTTCTCACTGATAAGCCAGTAAGAGATCAGAAATTTATCATAACAGTAATTTCTAGTAGTTGTTGATTTATGAATTTCAGTTGCCTACGAGAATATCTCGTGTGACAGGAAATTTAAAATAATTTGGTTTCATTGAAACAATAGCAGGACATTTCGGTTAATGCGAAAGAAGACATCGCGCTAATCATTTCAATACAAGACCAGCTGTATTATCTGCAGGCTCAAACTGGTCTATAATAAATGTATGGACCTTGCAGAACCTGAGTGGTGCCCTATTTTCAGTTTGTTTCGTTGCTTATAGTTTACTTACTGTCCAGGGTTTAATTCATGGTATTATGCTGATGAAGACGACATTGTCGTTCGAAATGCGCATCTAATGTTTCAGTAAATGTTTTATTGTCTAAGTAGGAACTAAGGTGTGAAATTGCCTGCAAAGGAAGCGGAAACCTCTAACCACAATAAAATTTCCGAGATATGAAACGCTGGATACGTATTTCGAAGGCTTTGCTTTCGGTCTCAAGTCTCAATCTTGCCGTTAAGAGAGAAGGCTTAGTCTTAAAAATAAAGGGTTAGGCAAAATTACTATGGATAGAACACGATGGACGATTGCCATGATTTGACGTCCTATGATTTCTGGTTGTGTATACAGAAAAATTGATGATGACAATGATCTCAAGGATAAAATACGGACTGTGGTATCATCTGTTAAAAATATGTTTCCGGGCTTTAAATGGTAATGTTGCCCGCTTCGTTTCGTGTGATATTGCGCCATGGTGAACAGGTTTAGACCATCCTGTAACTCATCTTGCACAAAGACGTTATGTTTTGTGAGTAACTAGTTACTAAGAGGATTGTTCTAAAACACATTTTGAATCTGGGAAGTAATTTTTATTCAAGAATTTAAAAGAAAACTTCATGAACATTAAGCATGGGTCCCATTGGTGCACTAATATAGATTCCCATCTGCGGTTGTTGACGGAATCATTTACATAACAGCAAACTCTACGTCAGCGTCGGAATTGAACCGCCGTCTTTTTAGTCATTGCTCAGAAAGTTCCATAAAGCATTTTCAAACTGTCCTGGACGGGCATTTTCCAACACGATCTTAATCTGACGGGCCAAATCTTTCGTGGATTCCCTTCCTTGTCAAAATTTCTTGCACCATTCAACCGATGCCGTAACTACGATCACCGTATATAACTTTCATTCTCGTAAAAATTTTCTTTTGGTTGATGCTCTTCAGCGGCCAAAAATTGAATAATGGCAGGCAGATTATTTGAGGACGAACTGTTTATCTTGAGCGCCATTTTCCAACTTAAATCACAAACTTTTAGAAAGATGCAAAGAGCTGAGATATGTGACAGACGCATCATGAGTACTTAGAAACAACTGCTTTGCATTAGCAAAGCAATATCTGTGCGGCTGCGCAGTCCAAACGTGTTTATATTTGCATTCAATCCTCGTACATTTAATGTAAACATAATTTTGACCAACCCAGTATACAGGGTGGATAAAAAATGAGCCCCCCCCCCTTGTATTTTCGTAACCGAAGCAGATATGTCAATTTTGATGAATCCAATGAATAGGAAGTTGAGGGTGACGAGGGGGGGGGGTTCGGGGGGTTCGGACGAACCCCTCTTTTATTTCCCTGATTTGTTCATTTGTTTTTCTTTGTTTCTACTAAAAAGTATTCTTCTACATTTTATCCCCTCCCCCCCCCACCGAACCCTCTCATGTAAATTCTGGTTACCTCCCTGGGAACCTATCCTGTGGTGCACTTTTCATCATCCCAAATATGCAAATTAGGACACATTCAAATCCTATCTTAAAAACCGTAACAGATACACGTAAACTTCCAATTGAAGACTTGTTCAGCATGGAATTCGCAACAAACCAAAACAAAAATATCCAAAATCCGATGAACGGATCGCCAACAATCACATGTTGAATTTATTAGTTACCTCTCTATGCATTTCACAAAAATATATGAATGTTCAACATGCAAATCAAGAAATTACCAACTAATAACATTCACTTTCATGAGGAAAAGCAAATAAAAGGCATGTGTCAGCATACACAAGACACAACAATCCAGGATGGCAAGCTACACTGTTCTTAAAATGGTCAACATGATCTTCTGCTTTGGAGTGTGATTGTTGGTGATCCGTTCATCGGATTATGGAATTTTTTTTTGTTGTTGTTCGGAATTCCATGCTGAACAAGTCTTGAATTGGAATTTTTCGTGTATCTGTTATGGTTTTTAAGATAGGATTTGAATGTGTTCTAATTTGCATATTTGGGATGATGAAAAGTGCACCATGGGATAGGTCACCCACAACTTCCTATTCATTGGATTCATCAAAAGTGACATATCTGCTTCGGTTACGAAAATACAATGGGGGGGGGGGG
>JAHWFO010069767.1:0-12859 GCA_023313115.1 Rhysida immarginata | reverse complement strand
ACAGGGGTTGATGAGTCCAAGGACTTGTGGAGTTTCTTCTTTTCTGTGGAATCCGTAAACAGTTTTCCACGTGTGATTATGTGCTGTATAAGGCAGCCAAGAGCTTGTTTATGTTAAGGAATCATGTCTATTAGAAAGAATGAGGAGAATGTATCCTTACGACGGCAGCGCTCCGAAAGCAAGATGGCGGCGAGTCGATTTGCGCGCCAAATCTGGGATGATGATCATCGAAGATTTAAGCAAATTTAAAGCGTCTCGAATAACCTTTTCCTTTGCCCCCATATTTGTTCACGAGTGTCGATTTTATCGTAAGCCCAGGTGTTCGATATCTCTTCTCCGCGAAATCCGCCCCGTACGCGAAACACGTGGTCGGGTGGTCGGGGTTGGCGGGCTCCTCGGTTTGCGTCTTAGTGCCGCTCGCGGAGAATAAAATGAATAATTCAGTCGATTTTTGGTTAAGAAGGGAAGCGGGGTTTCTCTCTTAATAGGACGGTTTGAATCTCAATGAGAAACTTAATATTCGGGGCGAAGGCCTCGTCAGCGTCTTTTGTTGTTGGCTGCGTTTTTGCTTCGGGGGTTTCGCGCTTCTTCTCCCGCTCAACTGGATTGGGAGTTAGTTTTTGATGTTGGCTCCTAAGGTATTAATAATAATAATAATAATAATATTCAGCAGCGTGTCGGTAAATTTTGGCTTCGTCCTCTCCTCAAAAATTGAAAGGCCCCTTCTTGTAAATGTAAATGCAAACAAAAATTTATTTAAGATTCTCAAAACTAATTATTATAGATACAGAATATATACATCGATTCCCTTATAAATAATTTTATTTAAATGATGTGCATATCTAACTGTGTTCCATTCCAGAGACTATTAGAAGGATTGAGATTAGGTAAAAACATAATTGGCGTTCCAGTTCGTAAACAAAGCCGGATATTGGAAGTCCACTTAAATTTAATGAATTTAGACATTCGGTAGGATGTACTTGGTGATAATTGAAATTCTCACTATCTCCAATTATATCTGCACGTGAAATGGCATTTAATTCTCCATTTGTTTTACCACAAATTAATTGATCGATTCGGTGATCTACTGAAAATAGTCATTTTTAGGCGTCAAAAATAGCTCAATCAGAAAGTTGCAGTAAAAATCTCATTTATGAAATTATCAAATACTTATAATGGCGTTTATGCACGATTTTTTTAATAATTGTCAAATTGTCGTGACGTCTCTTGATAAAACACAAAACTTTTCGCTTCTCAATTCCTTACCGTTTTTTTCTAAATAATAATATAAGTTGGCTACTCAGTCACTCCATGTGACGTCATAAATCAGTTAACCGAGGCCAAGGAGAGACAGGCCAGGCATAATTGTCGCGGGCCTTCTGTCTAGGTGGTGTTGCCTGAGCGCGGAAAATGTTTAATCGCAGTTGTACCAATAATAAGCCCTAAATTATGACTCCGCATGATGATGTAACAATGTATGGCGTTTTCGCGCTCAGATCTTATCTTTAGGTTGTGGTGGGCCAGGGCACTCAAAAGTGGCATGATCATCGGGGTCCTGGCAACAATCTATCCTTGAACAGATTAAAAGCACAACACTCTTTAACCACAACTAAAAAAGGCGTTAAATAAGAAAAAAACAACAATACAACCTGTAAACGTCTTTCGAAAGCTTTGCTTTCATCTTCAGCAGACAAGGAGAACGTCAAGAGATTCTTGAGATAACTGACTTGTTTATTGAATTAGCAAGGTATATATAGTGAACAATAACCAATAGAAACAAAAAAAAAAAACCCGAAAACGTGGATCACCGTTTTGGTAACTGGGCCACCCATTGGATCAAACTAGATTCACCAATGGGGCCCCTGTCCGAATTTAACAGTAACTGCTTATCCGTTTTATTTATAGCTAAGCTTTCGTAAGAATCTAACAAGTATTTTTTATTGACCGATTTTATTAATTTCACACTATTCATATGGAATTCGTGGCCCGTATCCAGGGAATGCTTCGCGATGGCTGACTGGTTGCTTCTGCCAAATCTTGTGTGGTTCAAATGCTCCTTAAATCTTGTTTCTATGCTTCGGAACGTCTGCCCTTTGTACAGCTACTTATTTTGTTTTAAGGTGAATTTTGAGTGCCCTGGCAATACCTCCTATACTCCATCCAGCCTTAGTTTGCGCGAAATGTGATAGGTTGATTTAAGTATAGATGGCAGCGCTTACGCTTTATGAATCTGAGGCTATGACGCTATGATCGAAATGAGGAGAAAATCTCGGCAATGTTAAGAATACTGTATAAGAACATGCATGTAAATTGTTCAGTTCCACAATGTTCGAACAACAATGTTAAAACCAAAAATCTCAAGTTTCATGGATTTCCTACAGATCGAAAAATTCGGTGAGGTTAAATGAGATGTCGTAGCCTAGCCCAATATTTAGCATCGTCACTTTCGTAAATCGTAATTCATTATCAAATTTGCTCACTGTTAGTCAATACTTGTTTATTTCCGTCAGTTTTCGCTCCTATTAACTGACGCTTTTCTTTCAAGTCTTTAACTTTCCTCTTCACTAAACTTTTGTAAATAAACTAGAACAAAATTCATAAACCTTAGCGGATGCCATCTGACGGATAGATTTGGCATTTAAATCAACCTATTGTTATGGATTGTTTAATTTTTGTTGTAACAATGTCTAACACATTTCCAAACTGAGGCTGGATAGAGGCAACACCTCCTAGACAGAAGGCCTGATGACGGAAACGTCACGCATTGTTACATTATCATTAGTCGACCAAATTTAGGGCTTATTATTGGTAGAAATGGGATTAACAATGCTGGTGGTGCAGCTAACCTAATCTAAGCTGCATGAGATATTTAAAGGAACTTTTTTGTATGTTTAAACCAAAAATGACCAACCGATCGACGAATGGCTTGGTTAGAAACTTGGTTATGGGTAGCTAAAGTAATAAGTGTTATGTCTCTGAGAAATACGTTTTTATTGTGCCCTTGAAACTACTAATACATTTTTAGCAGTACAATTTAATATTTATTTTTTTGGTGGTTACAATATAATAATCCATCAGTACTTACTATACTTGCTTATACTGTCTTTGCTTCTCCTTATCCGTTTTCGTTTTTGGGTATCCGAAGTTTCACGTTTTAACATCCAACAGTAGTCCACCTTTATGTCCTGCTGAAATCTCTCTCCTTGGTGAACTACAAAACCAATTTGCTAAAAAAAACTATACGTGATGGAGAAAAACTAAAGTCATTTTCGGTTTCAGCGCATCAAAAATCGTAGGAATTAGTCAACACATGCTATACATTTTTTTGCTCCTATATCAGTATAATAATAGATTATAATTATTATTATTATTATTAATTATTATTATTGTATCCACATCAACTAGAGTAATACACACCTGAGAGACGTGAATTCAAAGTGGGGTTAATCTCTGATAAATCAGCGCTAGAAGTATTCCATCTAGACGTTTGCAATGTGATTGTTTTTGCTCTACTAGTTCTGGGCACCCGAATTAGGATAGCTTCCAAAATTCGTGGAGCCCATAATTGTCCGTTAATATCCTTTTTGAGAATATTAATTAAATAATTATTTAAAATACGAGAAGTTAGCTGTTCCCGTGTCGCCAAGTCTTATTACATCAACTTCTCGTTTTTAAACGTAATTAGTGTTTAGGCTAAAAATACTATCGCCTGCGCGACCTTTTTAAACGTATCCTCCCCCTCCCTTTTGCCTATCTCCACCCGAGAAACTCGATTTGTTTTTATTTATTATTCCGTTTCCGTATTTCCTCTCGCCTTCTTCCGCCCTTCGCCGCCCCATAAGTTTTCCTCTTTTTAATTTTTTATTTCTCCTCTCCATCCGCTGAGTTAGTCGACGAGAGAGCGAACGCATTCATCTCCACCCCTCATTGGCCCCATTTTTGACGCCCATTTGTTGATTCGTTTAGTTTTGCAATTGGCGTCGCCAGATGGCAAAGTCGGTCGTAAACCACTGTTGACACTCGGCTTGCTTGCTTGCTTGCTTGCTTGCTTGTGTTGTTTGGAGCGTTTATTTGGTAAGTGTAACTGAAAATGGCGCGGTTTCTTGGGACGTTTGTGATAAAGATAAACACATTGGGCGAAGTATTAGAAACATCTGTTTAATATTTTATTGGAGTACCCTTTTAGTCCGAATTACTGCATGCATGCGGATTGGTATAGTCATTAAGGTATTGATGAAACAGTTTTCTTAGCAGATTTATTGGAAGAGGAGATTCTCTTGGTAAGCCGTCACATGCAGGATAAAAATGGGGCATTGCAGTTTGGGTTTGCGGGAAGCAACAGTGTTGTTCGTGTAACGTAGCCGACCTTCCATGTACTTGTATGTCAGTGGACTAGTTCCATGCCATGAGAAGAAGCTCCATATCATGATAGGGGTGGCCGTGGCCTGGTTGTCTTGTCGGTTGGCTCACTGATCGATGGAGTTAAGCAACTTCAGGCGCGGCCAGCTGCTGGCTGGGTGACAGCCAGTGGCTTGAGGACTACTGCTGCCTGGGTCACTGACCCATTTGCTGAGTGACCAGTGCTGGATTTCCAGCAGCTGGTGATAGCCACTGGTTTGTTCGTCCACCAGCAGTTCTTCCATCATGAACCCCCCCGTGCTTCAGAGGGCACGTTAAGCCATCGGTCCCGGCTGCTACTGTCATCTCGTAGCAGTCGTTAGTTACTGGGATGGCGCAAAACTCCCTCGAAGGTACCCCCAGATACCTCCATACCAATAATTGGCATGATATTGAGACCGCCTACCCCTCCCACAATAATATTTTAACGCTACCCAAACAGGTGACCGCTAGATGGGGTAGGAGTCAGGGTTTGGGATTGATATTAATTCGAGGACTGTGCTTTTCCAATAAAATTCCTATTTATTACTACCTATCAGGTATACCTGTCTGACTATATGGCTAATTATCCTATACAATTTATGTTTGCAAGGTTCTAACATTATCATGCTTATCACCTGATTAATTCAAACTTTATTTCTCTAAAAACCCTAAATTAGTTTTCTACTTATCAATAATATCTACTGATTAAGTAGGAGTCAGTTTAGGAAATGACCGATGTGCTTTAACACAATCCCTAACATGTAACTTGTCCCACAAGTCGCACTTTGCTGTATAGTACCGCTTATTATGCCTACGGAATGAATCTGCCAATACTGTCATGCAATGCAAGAATTCATTATCATATCAGTTAATCCAGTACTTATTACACTTTTCTTTACGCGAACACTAAGTCACGTGACGGGACGCAACTTGCTGCTCCTCATAGTCTAACAAAAATCTTGAATAACTTGAGCGTTAGCATTGACTGAGTTAAGTTTCCCATCGTATTTACTTCAATTTCTTGTTAAACGAACATAAATACTAAAACGGTTTCACCACTGATGTCATCTATTTGTCTGCGCTCTAAATCGCGATGCTCTTTTGTCCCACGCGGCTTGTCTCAGGTTCTGTAGTTTCATGAGTTGCCTGAGATGCCGATCGAATGAAACGGCATCTACTTATTTAATGAGGTCCTTAATGTAGTGATTATCATTGCATATTTAGGTAGCAATACATTGCCTTAATCGTTCAATTGCGAGACGAATAAACTATTTTCGCTGCTCGCTTGACTGTACAGAAATCAATCATGTCCGCCACTCGAACTAACATTACACTCAACTTCATCAACTCCAAAATACAACACTTCTCTCTCCATACCATTTCCAACTATACAGGGTGTTTTTGAATTGAAGATTTTTTGGGAGATGATAGAAGAGGTCCTTAGAAGTATTTTTTGTCATATGAACACGGGGTCCCCTCAGCTCCGTTTACTTCCAGTACTGCATTGAACAATCAAATGACACCGGGACGCAGTGTGCGTTGGTAGGCCTACATTATTTTATTTTTAACAATTAACACAAGCAATCTACTGTAATAACTTTTAAAAGTAATTTCAAGGTGCACGTGCTTGTTTGTTGAAAAGTCTTAGGACAAACTT
The DNA here is from genome assembly GCA_023313115.1 of Rhysida immarginata. Classification (NCBI taxonomy): domain Eukaryota; kingdom Metazoa; phylum Arthropoda; class Chilopoda; order Scolopendromorpha; family Scolopendridae; genus Rhysida; species Rhysida immarginata. Next base: position 6,822 of record JAHWFO010069767.1, on the reverse strand, counting down.
CGTCAAGGAGATTCCATGGTATCCAGTTGCTTGGCCACCGAGATCGCCAGATCTCACATCGATGGATTTTTTTTTTTATGGGGAAGCATAAAATCAATGGTTTACTCCGAACCCGTAGATACCGAAGGAGAATTGGCGGCTCGTGTTGTCGCGGCAGCAGGTGACATCAGCGACCGTGCAAATCAGCTGTTTCCACGCGTACATCAATCCGTCATAAGGCGTTGCGAATTGTGCTATGAAGCAAATGGCGGTCATTTGGAACAATTACTTTAAAAGTTATTACAGTAGATTGCTTGTGTTAATTGTTAAAAATAAAATAATCTAGGCCTACCAACGCACACTGCGTCCCGGTGTCATTTGATTGTTCAATGCAGTATTGGAAGTAAACGGAGCTGCGGGGACCCCATGTTCATATGACAAAAAATTACTTCTAAGGACCTCTTTTATCATCTCAAAGTCTTCACGTGTCCAATCACGATGTTCCATACATACACTATTGACGAAGTTTTCCTGTTCTTGGTTTTTCTTGTAGGAATGGGAACTGCTTCAGTTCTCGGCACATGATTCTGCCAAATATAGCCCGAAGAGTCTTGATTAAAAGCATTTGTTGCATAATTGTCCGTACAAGTCTTTGAGCCGCAGTTACTCCTTTTATACAGACTGTGGACCATCTTTGCAGTGGTTGAATTCATTTGATAGCGAATCTTTCGATAATCCAGTCAGCTTCTGCTGCTTGTTTCAATCGGGTTGCAGCTAGCCGAGCACCAACAATGGGCTACTTTTCGAATTCGGTTACATTCTTCTTCTTCATGCTGATGAAGTTCTGTGATTAGAGTAACACGCTCATATGACTATTATGTTTCGCGTATGTGACTCATTCACCTCTTCCAAAAGGAATCCAGGTTAATTTACAATTTATTTTTATGATTTATGAGCTACAGTTATGCATGTGCAATTGTTCCCATTATATCAATGGAAGTTTCCTGTCACACGTGTATATAAGAAAATGGATATCCGGAAATTGCTTTAAAAAGAGACTCTTCAAGTACTAGAAAGTCGATTGCCGTATTCCAATAAGTATAAATATACATTGCGCCTAGTTCCTTTAAAAAATTCGTGGCAATTTCGAGCAATTTTCTAATTGGCAAGTCTCCCAGAAATGAAGAAGTATGAAAGAAAAAAAAAAGATGGGGGATAGGGGTAAGTTGTTTCTCCCTCAAGTTCCGACAGAAATTCTTGGCTCGTCGTCGTCGTCGTCGGGCAATTTCTCCCATTTATGATAATGATGCTCGTCATTTGCAAAATGCGTCGGGGCGATGATTTATGGTTTTCCTTCTAGCAACCCCCCCTTCATCCCGGTGATTTAACTTTTTTTTACAAAGGAGGGATGTGAAAATTGTAAGGCTGGAGATTCTAAAACAAAGGTCGGTCACTAAATCCAACACGGGTGAAAACTGGTCAGTTTTTCCTCTTTGTTTTATCAATCCAAACGAACTCCTCGATAAGACTGAAAACGTCATAAGAAATTTCATTTCAGCTGCTTCATTGGCTCGGTCCATGTACAGGATGCTCATATTTAAAATTGACATTTCTAAAAGCTTTGATCAGAATGACCTGAAAATTTGCATATGTCTATTGATATTATGGAAAAAAAATTTTTGGCGAAAGAAATAAATTACTTTACATATTCGCCACTAGGTGGCGTAATTGGCGCTTTGTTACATTTTTTTTTGTAATGCTCTGGCTACATTCTCTACTGTTTCATTGTCCATTGGACTATTTTGTAAGTTCTTTAAAGTTCTGAATTTTGGCAAAACAATTGAGGCACAATTGCAAGAGCTCTTGGTAATGCTGGCGTTACACTTTAATGTGTCTTCAGTGAAATAACTCATTCAAAAGATGCGTGCTTTTTAAGGCTTCATCTTGTCAGATGCGAGTTTTGAAATTTACATATTCTAACTATCAAGGCCCATATTACGCCACTTAGTGGCTCGTATGAAGACTATTAGCTACACAGTTGACACTATGCAAAATTTTCGTTCTTTCTAATCAATATTGAATTTACATATACATAAAGTGATGGTCTATGATGTCTAAGATAGTATGAATGAAGCATGCCTTACTGGGCTCATTGGAGATTCTTTTAGGTGCACAGACCTCATACCATCATATGATGATGTTACCTATGCGACAAGTCTGTACTCAGAAAATGCTTCTTTCAATTACCAAGTGGAAATTTAAAGAAACAGAGTCAGTGAGATCTCCAGTTGGCAGGCCAAAGAAAATGCAAACGCATACAACTGCGAAATGCCACTTTTGGTACTGCCAATACAATTACCATTCGCTGGGAAATGAAGATATTTGTTTGTTGGATAGTTCATGAGGTTTATGTTTGGGTCTTCAATATCAAGAAAACTGTGGTAGTGTTATGATATGGAGCGGTCCCCTGTCATACATCTTGTACACACACTGGCCAATGAATTAGAAACCCTTGATGAATTACTGTACTGATATGTAAAGCGGGGTCACAGGTCAGACACGATTGTGATATGCAAATGAGTGCAATCATGTGAGTTACGTGCTCATTCCAAGCTGCAGCTGCTCAAGTTGAGCAGAATGGGGAAAACAGCAGCAGACCTGTCTGAGTTCCAAAAAGGAGTTATTGTGGGAGCCCGTCTAGCTGGAGCTCCGATTTCCAGGACAGTACAGCTGACCGGTATCTCAAAAGGTCAGGTCTCCAAGGTGCTCATTGGATCAAAAACAATCAGCACAGACAGGGACCGACGTCGTCTGAGACGGATTGTGCGGCAAAACCGAAGGTCGGAGGTGGAGCAACTGACGGCAGACTTCAATGAAGGATCGTCGCAACCCATCTCCTCCAGAACAATGCGCCGAGAGTTGAAGCGAATAGGGATAGGAAGTCGCATGCCAGTGAGGAAGCCCCTGGTGTCAGCAACAAAACGGAAAGTTAAATAGGTGATGTGGTCGGACGAGTCACGTTACACATTGTTTTGAACCGATGGCCGGCAGAGAATTTGGCGGCAGCCCCACGAAGCGATGGACCCCTCATGTGTTGTGAAGACAGTTCAAGCTGCCGGAGGTGTCATGCTATGGGCCATGTTTTGTTGGTATGGCAAGGGTCCCCTGATATTCCTTGACAGTCGGGTGAAAGCCAAAGACTACCTGAACATTGTTGCAGATCAAGTCCATCCTGCAATGGTGCATTTGTACCCAAATGGTGACGGGTTCTTCATGAACGACAATGCTACTGTCCATCGAGCAAGAATTGTTCAGGAGTGGTTTTCTGAACGTGACACCGAGTTGCAACATCTGCCGTGGCCAGCGCAAAGTCCGGATTTGAATCCGATCGAGAATGTTTGGGACATGTTGGAAAGAGACATTGGTCGAAGGCATCCGCTTCCGTCTACTCTGCAGGACCTGAAGGTCTCTCTGACGAATGCATGGTCTGCGATTACCTTACCTACATTGCAACACCTTGTAGAGTCCATGCCAAACCGCGTATGTTCTGTAATTACAGCCAAAGGAGGGTCAATGCCATATTGAACGAAGGTTTCTAATTCATTGGTCAGTGTGTGCGTTTTTATCTCACAATAATTCATTCACGTCGATGATTGTACATTGTGGAACGTCGAGGAACAGTCTACGTTGATATGACGATTCACTACTTCTGCTATTCTACTCCAAATTCTGCTACATTAGTTTATGTTTCTACTATGGTAGTGCTTTCCTACTTGTGTACAGGGTTTTCGAAATTAAGCTTCCCCAACTCAGAGGGCTATGGAAGGCGTTCTAGTGGAAAACGAAACTCGAAGAACACGCTATGGAGATGATGCGCTCGCCATTTATTAGATAAATAGAAATTGGTTTAAAAAGTCACCGATAGGTGGTACTGTTGCGAGATTGCAATCTCATGTGCATTAACTGAGAGTAGCGATAGCATATGCAAATGACGAGGCAGATAAAAGGAGGCAGACATACGTCCAAGACGTAGTTGTACTTGTTCAACAGGAGTTTTCGTGCTTGGCCTCCCTGCTCACCTGACCTCACCCCAAGGTCTTAGTTTGGCTGCATCAACTTTTAAGGCTTTTACGTGAACCTCTTGGTAGCGGATAGAGAGCACTTGAAACCTCCACACACTGAACTTAGTCTTTTCAGCCAGCGTGCCTGGCGCAATCAATCCATCTCGCTCAGTCTGTATTGTCGCGATTCCTGTAACCGGCCGGGGGGAAACCAACTGCCCCCTGTAACCAAATAGGTTGGGGTATATATCAGTTCGTTAGAGGGGGGGGGGTCTGGGGGGCGCAGCCCCCCGGTCTTTAAAAAATATAACTTTTATGGATTGATGGATTGATTGCGCCAGGCACGCTGGCTGAAAAGACTAAGTTCAGTGTGTGGAGGTTTCAAGTGCTCTCTATCCGCGAGTGAACCTCTTCAAGTCGATTGCACGTGCTACCGTTGAGATTACCAAGTTAATAAATAGCATGTCATATAACAATCGATTCGTCAAGAATGAATACATTGTTACTGTATGTTTATTTTTTAAGTATTGTTGAAATGGAAGCGCGCATGTGACGATTTTTCTTGAAATTGTATGGCATTTTCTCTGTGAGGCGGTGTATTAAGTCAGTGTTGGTTTCCTTTAGTATTGGATACTGGGAAGTTGGGTAAAAGTGTTAATTGAAAGAATTCCTCGCCTTTGGGTTTACCTAGCTGCTAACTTATTTTCACTTCAATTTGCGGGCCTTGCTTTCAACTATTGGTTAAGTGAAATGTATTAGGAATGTAACCGTCGCGAGGTTTGCCGTCGGCGAACTCGATTTGTTTAACGTTTGAGTCTGAAGGGAAATGTCCTTATTGAAATTTTACATTTTGCGAGAAAGGCTTTTCAGTTCGCTGCTTGACGACGACTCTTTTTCGTTTTTCTTCTTTGTTGATGTTCTGGGTTCTTCTTCTTTTTTATCGTTGTTTTAAAAACAGGGGGGCGCTCTCGTTTTCTTTTCCGATTCATTTGAATGCTCATCTGTCTTATCAACTGGCCGCACAAGTGCCTCTTGAGCGTGGGATGATTGCCGACGTTTTCGGGGGGCAGGGGGGACCGCTTAGGCCTGCTTTGAATGCCGCACTGGCTTGCCACATGAGCCCGATGATATGCCCTCGCCCTCGACGGTAGCGAGGCGGTGCGCCAATGGAATCATGCTGTTAACACAAAGTGGAGTTTGCATTCCTGATGAAACATTCATGACTTCGTGTCTCAGCAATTCTCTCTAATCTCGTGCAGCGATTTCGAGGCCTCTTGATTTGCAAAATTCACTCATCTCGCCCCGGTTTCCACTTAAGGCAAACAGTGCAACGGCCATGCAAGTTTTATGGGCGCTCGACGGCAGACGACGGATTGAAGGCGATAGCAATCACGGACGCCCGCAAACCTCCGACGTTCCCTCTCTCTCTTACTCCGCCTTTTATGGAGATGTGGACGGAAAATAAGGAGAACAACGGGCTGGGTAGAGGAAAAATAAAAGTTTTTTTTTTTATTATTGTTTTCATTCTTATTATTATATATTCATGGATTTAACTTCGTCTTTTATTTCTGGGGACCTTAAAGATCTGGCTTCGCTTCTGACAGTGATTCATTTTCACCAAAGTGCTCCTTCCATACACCATCTCCTCGAACGATGTCGTTTTTGTCAATTTAAATTCACGACTCTGCCTGCGCGCAATTTTTTTTTTTTTTTTTTTTCCCCCTCCGAACCCTCCTCCTATGTCACCCCGCGACGTTTGACATATTCGCCTTCTGCTTTTCGTTCTCGGTATCCATAAGCAAGATTAAATTCCGAAGCTTATCATTACTGTAAAATTTGTCGTTTTCCTCCCCCGTCTAAGGGTTCTTTCTCCTTTTTTTTTATTTTTAGGTTTTATTCAATCAACCGACGACGCTCAATCTTCTCTCTCCCGAAGCCATTCGGGTTTTTCAGAATCGCTTCTCTTGATCGTCACAGATATAAAAGTAAATAGAAGTGGATGAATGTGTTTTTTTTTTGCTTCCTCCTCTAGCTATTTTTACAGACGGGTTTAAAAATTGCATTCAACGAGATTGGGTTAATATTGTTATAATAAATGAATTTCGTGGAAATATTTATCGTTTCGGGGAGGGCGAGACTCAATCCGTTTTTCTTTGTTTTTGTTCCTTCATCCTCCTTGGCTTGCTGTAATACAAAAACAAAGAAATCGGTGAATTCTCGATAAGTCAGTCTCTTCCTTTAAACTGACGTTATGCCAACACTGACGAATGAATTGTAGAAGCATGTGTGAAGCTTGTGTAGCTCCCATACTAAAGTCTCTAATCGTCTGTGTTAGTATGGGAATTCTGGATTCTGCTGCTCAAACCTAAGGGCTGTTATTATGTGAGTGTGCCTATTGGTTGGTCCGCTCTTCCAGTTTCTTCCAGCCTCTTCGCTTATTAAGTACCGAAAGGTGCTTTATGCTATTATTGCAGGGGAAACGTGTTTATCTGTCCGTCCGTCTGTAACTCGATTATCTCGAAGCCTATGAAAGATTTTTAAAAATCTTTTTTTTCGCCACTCGACAAATATGGTTCATCGCACGAATCATTTCGAAGATATTGTAAATACAATACTCATTTCCAAAAAAGTTGGGACAGTGCAAAATATCTAGAAAAAAGAAAAAGGGATGATGTAACAAAACTTTCTCGCGAATACAAAATAGCAGATACGTTTATGAAATGACATAAATATACTGTGTGCACCAAAACATTTTGTATCGTGGCCGGGACGTTCATTTTGA
>JAHWFO010069764.1:0-10737 GCA_023313115.1 Rhysida immarginata | reverse complement strand
TTCGCGTTAACTTAACCTTACCGGATGTTGCCAATACCAAAACTGTTCCTTGCACACTCTAGCAGAGCAATAAAAAAATAAAACTTCCAGCTTTCTATTTTAAAAACTGCGGGAGTATTAATATACGTGATTTATTTGTTTGTTTGGCCTTAAAAATGTCCATATTTTCCGAACTACTAAGTTTATTATTGTCTTTGGATGAGATTAGATTTTCCATGGAATCATCAAGTTTGTTAAACTTACGACCTGTGTGAATGAATGATCAGCAAATTTTGATTATTATTTGTATATTTTATGGAATTAATACGTTCTCTATACCATGAAATTGTCTACCCGTTCTTCATATGTGTTGCAAATTTCACTATTGTCAAATACGTCATGTGTTAATTGGTGGTTTGAAAATAAATCAGGTATGTTAAATACACAAATAGACTTAGAATCTGGAACCTTATTACAACAACTTAAAGGCTTCTTAAAATAAATATCTCCACAATGTTACTTTAACAATAGCTTTATGTCATCATAATTTATTATCTATATATATATATAACTGAATGTATGTATGTATGTATGTATGTATGTATGTATGTATGTATGTATGTATGTATGTATATGTAAGTATGTACATTTATTTGTCTCTTATACAAATCTACAGTTTTATTCCGATCTTAATGAAATTCTGCACACATGGCCTACAAAGCAAGAGGAAGAGCACTGTCCACCTAATATTTCTGAAAAAAATTGTAATACCACAACATGGTACTGTCAAAGATACCCCCCAAGAGGAAGAGCACTGTCCCCTAATGGTACCACAAAGATACCCCCTTAAAATTTCAGTGCCAACATGTGGCATGTACTATATCAAACAATTCGTAACGATATGTCATGCATGAAAATAAGGAGTAATCAATGGCTTTCTTATTATATAAAAATAAAAAACTTAATTTCCTTAACTGTGGATAAATAACATCAATGGTAGCACAAGGAGCCAAAACCGTTTTTCCACAAAAGAATATTTATTAAGCCTGGATAAGTATTTCAGACGCTATGCGTCTATTTTTCAACAAGACTGAATGTTACAGTCGACAATCGACAATCGACAATCGAACAGTGTAGTGAAAAGAAAGACGCGACTGGTCCAGGAGCCAAGCTCACTTTGCACGCTCGTCCAAAGAGTAAACCAGAAGAGGTACACTGAACTGGGAGAGAAGCCTGATGAACCTCTTTAGTCCTCCAGATAATAAGTCCCAAGAAGAGACGAGAGTCAGATTGTAGATTGACGAATAGAGTCCCCAAAAATCAGCAGGATCTAAAAGATCCAGTAGTTGGGGAAGACGGCCTTGTTAAGGTCATCAAAGAAGACATCCAGGATATGGCGGGGTCTTCGAAACCTGACGAGACTTTTAACAACGAGTGGATGGTCCAGATTACCAGAAACCAAAGTATTTTCGTGATTCTCCATCTTGGGTAGCATGTTCTTCAGAAGTGTCTGGACAAAGGTGCCTATGTGGGTCATCCCCAAATCGTCATAGAGTGGTTGTTGGAAACTCTTCTGTCAAGTTGGGCAATAGATCGGAGAGCAACATTTTGGAAGGTCTGGAGTTCCTTCCACCTAGATTTGCAAATAGAAGTCCAAGCAGGCATTCCATGGAATAAAATAGTACGAATCACAACCTTGTATATCAAGAGTTTGTTATCCACATCAAGAGCGCTGTTTCGCCCCAGAAGTGCAATCAGACTGAAACTTGCTTTCTTTGCTTTGTTGAGTGCGTATTGGACTTGGTCGTTCCAGTTTAGTTTGGAGTCGATCATGACACCAAGATATTTATAGCTTTTTACCCACTCAAGTTTCTTGCCAAAGAAGAAGAGGGGCTTTGGAGGGTTTTTGCATTTGCGAGTGATAAACATGACCTTGCACTTTTTGGCATTCAGCTTCAATCGTCACTTAGTGAACCAGCTCTCGCACTGATGTAATGCTTTTCGGAGTCGAGTGATGACATGTGCTGGGTTTCGTGCCCAGGTCATGATGGATCCGTCGTCAGCAAACATGTAAAGATTACACTTTGCAAACTTGGGGAAGTCATGGATAAAGAAGTTGAATAAGGCTGGCCCCAAGACAGAGCCTTTGGGTACACCAGCATTAACATCGCAGGGTTCAGACAAGGAGTCCCCGACCTTAACACGAAAAGTCCTCTTTGGCAGGAAGGAGCGAACCAGAGCAATTAGATCGTCAGGGAACCCGTAGGCAATCATTTTGTAAAGAGCCCATCATGCCAGACTTGGTCAAAGGCCTTTTGGACATCGAGGAAAACAAGACCACCAAGAATAGAGAGGTTGAGAGGACCGTTTAAATCAGCAACGAGCCTCCATAACTGAAGCTGACAAAAGTGGCTTGGACGGAAGCCAAATTGCTCACTACGAATGAGGTTGTTTACCTCGCATTACTCGTTGAACCTCTTGAGTATAGTGCGCTCAAAGACCTTCGAAAGCATGGGCAACAAGCTAATGGGCCTATAACTTGTGGGAAGAGCAGGATCCAGTCCAGGTTTAGGAATGGTGATGATGACTGAGCCCTTCCAGGCACTAGGGAAATGGTCGCTAAGCCAGCAGTCATTCATCACCTTAGTGATGATGCAGATAACACTGGGAGGCAAATTCTTGAGAGCACTGTTGGTAATGGTGTAGATGCCGGCTGCCTTTTTGCTTTTCAGGCGCTTTATGATGTCAACTATCTCAGAGGTGCCAATGACATCAGGAGAGCCAAGAGCGCGCTGTGTGTGGCCATACTTATCACACACGTCCTTGACCTCACGAGTGATATTGACCAGATCATTCTCTTTGGGCGAGAGAATTGGCTCACAGTGAATCGGGGATAATTTGTGCTTTGCCTTGGTCATTGCTAACGAAATCGCCACCCTCTGTACGCAGAGGAGGGAGAACAATAATCCTGATGCTTTTAAGGGCCCTGACCATACTCCATATCCTGGACGGACAAACTTTTAACTTTGTCGTTCCATCTTTGATTCCTTAAATCCTTAATCTGATCACTTACCTTGCGGGATAGCCTGTTGTACTTCGTCTTGAAGTGGAGAAACCTGGTACGCTGCCAAAGCCTTCTGAAGTGGTTTTTTTCGTGGATGAGTTGCCTGATGGAGGGAGGAAGTTCCAGATGGTCTGGCCGCTTGCAATCCACCGGAGTAGCACTAGCATTTGTAGCCATTTTGATGGAGTGAGTGACCTTTTTGATATTTTCGTCAATGTCACTGCTGGTGACGGGATCCTGATAGGGAATGTTACTGTCGTTCATAAGTTCTCTAAAAAATTTCCAGTCCTGCTTATAACGAATATTTATTCTCAGGTCGATATTTATCCCCTCAAAATTTAGTGCAACTGGTAGGTGATCAGATGATAAGGCATTTACTGTAAAAATATTGTAGGGTTTGAAAAACCCCTTGAGAACAGCAATGTCGAGCACATCACTAGCGGGTGAGTGATCACAGTAGTATGTATCTTTAAGAGAGCCAATAACGGAAGTGTCGATCTGATCTACCCTGTACCTATAAAGTACCAAGCCACTTTGATTAGTGCATCTGGAGTTCCAGTGTGGGTGTTTCGCATTCAAATCACCCGCCATAACGACTGGTGTGCGCCCAGACAGTAGCTCATCTAAGTCGCGAGGGTCTAACTTGTGCCTGGGTGGGTTGTATAGGGAGGTAAACCTGACCTCTCCAACGTCAGCATCTTTGATGACAATGGAAACTGCTTCCATATTGACAAGGTTAGGTGTGACAATCTTAGTGATTAATACCTCTTTTTACAACAACAGCTACCCCACCGGAGCCTGAATCTGAAGCTTTTTAGGAGGCCTATCTTTCCGGTACACATAGTACCCTGATAGATTGAAAGCCTTACTCTGTTTGAGATGGGTTTCGCACAAGAAGGCAACATCAATGTTCCAGCTTGTGAGGAAATCTTAGAACTCATGACACTTGCGAGCGATGCCCCTCGCATTCCATATAGTGCAACGTAGCTTTCCTTGTTTTATAACTTTATAGGGGTGTCTATCCATGATTATTGTCTTGTCTCAGTTTGAATGGTCTGCAGCAACACTTTGACACTATCCTTTAACATATTCATTAGGTTACCCAAATACCTTTGAATTTTAACCAATTCGTCGTGGTCAGCGACTCCCTTACCAATAGAAGCAGAAGCAACGGATTCAAAAGTTCTTCCTTCAGCTACTTTGGAAGTTCTATTCCTTTTAACTTGTGGGCATTTGGGACACTTAGTATAATAGTATAGTCCACTTGGGACACTTTGGGACTCGATGTGTGCTGGCCTTCATATCGAATATATTTAGGAGGATCTTTACCTTTTGTATTGGTGCAGTCCCTTGACTAGTGGTCGCCCGCGCACTTGTTGCAACGCGGCGACTCGGTGCAGCCCTGGGGCACGTGCCCAAAACGTAAGCAATTGTAACATTGTAAGGGCTTCTTGTTGCCCCTAAACAATTAAACTGTTACAGCAAGTGGACCAATGCGCTTTAAATTTAGGAAAGATTTATTGTGCTCAGTGTTTTGTAGGAGTACTAGAACCATTGGCATCTCAACTTCACCATTTGCTTTTTTAAGTCTAACTGCCTTATCGGGGAAGTAGTTAGCGTTTCTAAGGTCTGCGCAAAAATCTTCCATGTCATGCGTTATATCTACATTACGGACAACGTATTTTAACAGTTTTTCAGATTTGAGCTGATGATGCTGGATTTTAAGCACACCATTCATTTTGATTCCTGACAGGAGGGTTTTATGTGTGTCCTCATCGTGCCATTTTACCTTGATAGTGTCTGAGCGTCCGGTATGTGCAGTAATCTTATCTAACGTTACGTGATTTTTTATCTCATTTCAGCATTTCCTTAATCGGTTTCCCGTGATGTCTAACGATAATAGGGGGAATGTAAATAGTTTTCTTTTCACTTACCTTAATCTGGGAATTTTCCGTCCTAGTCCCCCTTATGGGTTTTTTGCTACGAACAACTGGCCAGGCACTGTCTTCCACTTCTCCATCACTTCCGTCGGAATGGCTTCTTTTGTTGCCACCATTTGTCGAACAGTCACGATCATCACTTAATTCCATGTACTCCAGTCCATGCACTTGGTTAGCAAGCGAGATAGGTTGAAAATTTTCTCTTATTTTATTTTCTTCCTTGGAGTTTCCTGCCTTTGGAGTCCCGGAACATTTCTCAAAGGCTTTTCTAAATTCATTTATCTTGTTGATGACGTCTGTACGAGAGTTTTGAATTTCCGTGTTGATTCCATTGAATTTCTCGTCAAAACTTGTTCGTAAGGAGTCGACCTTCGCCTCCAGTGCATTGTACTTAGAGTTTATATCATTCCTGAGAGTTTCTAGCATTTCATTAAATACTAGGTCAAATGCAGCAAACCTAGGGTCCAAACAAGCATCCCTGTAGGCCCTTTCGCAGGACACACTTTTACCGTCAGGTGCTAGTTAATTCCCGACTTCAACATAGTTAATTTGGACGAAGCCATCATATATAAATGTATAGAACCGGGGGGGGGGAGTAACCTCGCAGCTAGGTGTGTGCTAAAGAAGCCGTCCTAAGAAGGACGCACCTAGCTTTAAGAAAAAATGAAGAAGTCAGGTTTGCGAGAAAATTAATTCTACGCCAGGGACCCACTCGTGAATGATTAGAATAATAATAGATGATATGAAAAAATGTCCTTAAGGCTTACAGTCGACAATCGAACAGTGTAGTGTATTGGTATTCGTGTGGAACTTGAAGCATAGCTTCCATAATCTCACCCTTCATAATCATATTCCAAGGGAAATACACTGAACTAGAAAAGAAGCCTGATGTACCCATAAAGGTCATCCAAAGTATGAAAGAAAATTGCCTCCTCTTGGTGGAGGAAAATTTGATTGACGATTGTCTGAACTAGGACTATATTACGTAGTAAGCCACAGAAAAAACGAAAGAATTTATGAAACCCAATAATCTGGGAAGATGACATTATCAATGTCATCAAAATTGACATCAAGGATATGTCTTGGATTACGATGCCTTTTTCTATGTAGAAAATGCCAGAGACTAGATCATTATCATGAGTTTCCATAATAGGCAGCACGGTTTTCATGAGCTCTTGAACATATTTCCCGACATGGGTCATATCGAAGTCATTATGAATGGAGTAATTGCGAGCAATTCTCCTATCTAATTGTGCAATGGTCCTTGGGGTAATGTTCTGGAAAGTTTGGAGTTCCTTCCATCTTGTCTTGCAAATCGTAGCCCAGATGGGCATGCCATATAGCAAGATGACACGAACAATTATTTTGTATAACAGTAGTTTGTTATCAGCACTGAGGGCACTGTTACGACCCAACAGAGCAATTAAGCTAAACTTTGCTTTTTTGGCCTTGTTCATCGCATAAGTCACATGCATATTCCATGATAGTTTTGAATCAATAATAACGCCAAGGTATCTATAATTATCAACCCATTCCAAGTATTTGCCATATAACTTTAAGCAGTCAAGATTTCTCTTTTCCTTCTTAGTGATAAACATTGCTTTGCATTTGTCGACATTCAGTTTTAATCGCCACATGCTAAACCAGATTTCACATTTTTTAAGGGCTTTCTGCAAACGTGATACAACAACACTAGGCTGGCGTGCCCATGTCAGTATAGCAGCATCATCCGCATAAAAATATAGCTTGCAGTAAGAGATTTCAGGGAAGTCACGTTTATAGTAATTGAACAGAACTGGCCCCAGCACTGATCCTTGTGGGACACCGCCATTTATCTCACAGGTATCAGATAATTCATCTCCAACTCTGGCCTGATCGACAATCGAACAGTGAAGTGTACATTTGTTAGAATGGGACGAAAGCAGCGCTTTCACAAAGCTCATCCAAACAGATCCAAACTCTGGCCTGACAATTGACAATCGAACAGTGAAGTGTACATTTGTTAGGATGGGACGAAAGCAGCGCTTTCACAAAACTCATCCAACCAGAATAAACTCCAAATGAAATACACTGAGGTAGTCAAGAAGCCTAACCAACCCAAGCGGTCTTCCAAATTATACTGTGACGTATATGGATTTATGCTAATTGTCTGCCATTAACAATAACACCCCCTTACGTCTCTCATCCCAACTCGCATCATCCGGAGTTGCACCTTACCTGTAATCGTATAGTGACTTGACAAAGAAAAATAAAACTAGAATATTTGTGCCCGCAATAACTTTATAATCCCCCCTTTATAGACAAAGTAAACTAAGCCCCCCCTTTTATCCCGTCTTAATTAGGATTACGAAAACTGGAAACATGGAAGATGTCAAAAGAAAATAAGAACGTTTTATTTAGCAAGAATTAACATAATTTGATTAAACGAATTGAAGTGAACATAAACTAATCATGATTAAGTAACTAAGCCTTTGAGTGGTACAAAAAAAAAATAAAATGATGCACATCTTAAGCAATTACAAAGATATCTAACGAAACAATAGAACTCCCTACCCCATAAGATTATTCCCCAGTTATGCATAACTTTTAAAATACCTTCGATGAAACACTGTCCAACACACATACTGCAGTTCTAGATCGCAATTCTTTTACTTAGCTGCATTCCATTGTCAGAGTCCCGTCCGACATCACGCTAGGCCTTCGACATACACCTGCCCCAAGGGACTCGTGTTCCCCACCGCTGCCGTCGTTGTCCGCTCCTCCTTGCTCGGTCCGCCTGGCTTCCAATCCGCTACGCCGCTTAGTACCCCACGACGTGCCCACGAATAACCTGGCCAGCGCAGCCTCCCGCCGATTTACTTCTAGACGTCCGGCATCCGGTGGATCCTACAATCGCCTCGGAAGCGTAGATGCCTCTCCGCCGCCGCTGATGCCTCGCAGGCTCCATTGCCTCGTGGTCGCTGTGCCCCTTTGCCGTAGTCGTCATGCGTCTTCCAAGCTACGCACATCAGTTAGGCGTCCACGCCGAGGCAAGCCGGGACTCGGCTGCCCGACGCGGAGCCGAACTCTATTCCTCTATCACCTGCTGCACAGTCAGATGGTCTCTTGCTACAATCTCAGTCCACACGTCTTGTCGTCGCTAGAGTTGTGTCAATTCTCTCTATATCTATCCTTTCTTCTTCCACACGTTTTTCTTTTTAAAAGTCCCGCAGAAAAATATAAAATAAATTCTAATCTAGCCAATCGGTGCTTCAGGTGCTTGCTCCCACACCCGCTCCCTTAATCCCTATGACTAATTACCACCTCCCCCCTTTTCTTATCGGTAAAATTTTTTCCCGCCAAAACTAACAAAGACAAAGGGCTAGGAACGAGGCCTAAAACACCGACTGTCCAAAGCAAAAAGAAAAAAATTCCTGTATACAAAATTTTACATAATAAATATCCAAAAGAAATCACATTATCTTTTACAATGAGAACGATGTGTTAAATATTAGGAGTTAATCTTCCATGCCGCCTGCTTTAGTAATTAACAATATTAAAAAAAAACAACACATGCTTGGAAACTTATTCCAAACATGTCGTGACGTATTCTAATATGTCACAATACAAAAAAGAAAATAAGATTGACGATTGTCAGAAACAAAAACAAACGAAATAAAAAAATACAAGTAGAAATAAGATTTTCACATCTTCCAATAGTCTGGGAAAGAGACGTTGCTAATATCTTCAAAATTGATGTCAAAAACGTGCCTCGGTTTACGATACTTCGTATGCCAGTTCATATTCATTGAGTTCTTCAGTATCCCTTTCACAAGCTTATTGTCGTGAGCCTTCATCTTCTGTATCATAATCAAAAGGAGATCCTGTATAAACTTTCCGATATGGGCCATGTTTAAATCCAAGTGGATGGATTGGTTTTACACCGTCCTTCTGTCCAGCTGGGCAATGGTCCTCAGGGTAACAATGATAACTCCCAGGTACTTGTAGTTGTCCACCCAGTCCAGTTTCTTATTGAACAGAACAAGAGAATCTGGGGGATGCTTGAGCTTCCTATTGAGGTACAAAGCCTTGCACTTTCCGACGTTAAGGTTCAACTTCCAGCAGTTAAACCAGTCTTCTAACTGCTTCAAGGCGCACTGCAGCCGAGTGATAACGTGAGCCGGCTGGTGTGCCCATGTCATAATGGCCGTGTCATCCGCATAAAAATACAGATTACAATTATCGGGTTTTGGGAAATCATGTACAAAGTAATTAAATAGCATAGGCCCGAGGACAGAACCCTGAGGGACACCGGCCTTTACAACACGGGGTGTGGAAAGATTTTCTCCAACTTTGGCTTGATAGGATCTGCCGTCAAGAAAGGATTTCACCATCAAAATCAAATCGGCAGGAAACCCGTCTCTGATCATTTTGTAGACAAGGCCCTCATGCCACACTTGGTCAAAAGCCTTCCTGACATCGAGAAATACCACCCCACAGTACCTGGATAGGTTCAGGGGGGTGCTCAGGTCTTCAACGAGCCTCCATATCTGCATCGGACAAGAGTGGGCAGCACGATAGCCAAACTGCCCTTCCCGTAAAAGGTCATTTGCTAGACAGTGATCTTGGAATCTGACGAGGATGGTTCTCTCCAACACCGTGGACATCGAGGGTAGCAAGCTAATATTTCGGTAGCTCGCGGGAATTGCAGGATTTTGCCCCTGCTTTGGGATACTCAACAAAATAGATTTCTTCCAAGCCACAGGGAAGTAAGAAAATTTCTAGCAGTCGCTAATGATATTGGTGAGAAATTCAATAAAGTTCTTTGGGAGATTCATAAGGGCGTTATTACTCACCTTGTCTTTTCCTGGAGCCTTCTTCTTTTTCAGTTTACTTATGATGTTGGCGATCTCTCCAGCCTCGATGTTGTACTTCGTAAAATGCTGCGGGACTTCATCAAAGTTGAAAATACCTTCTTCCACACGCTGAGACATGATTTGGCTCTCAGGCTTATCGTTGGTAGGAGTAACAAACTGCATTTCCAGTGAATCTGCAATGACCTGGGCCTCAGTTTGCACATAGTTACCTTGTGGTGTACGGAGTGGAGGAAGCATAACATTCTTCTTCTTCTGTAAAGCTCTAACCATACTCCAAATGGAATTGTCGCGAGCCGACAAGCTTTTGAGTTTTTCATTCCATCTAGCGTCGCGAAGCTCTTTTATCTCTTCTTGAACTCTTCGTAATAACCTGTTGTACTTGGTTTTGAGCCAAGGTTCACGATAGCGTTGTCATAGTCTACGGGTCCTCTTTCTTTCAGCAATTAGGCGTTGGATTCCAGGAGTAAGTTGGATTCGATGAGAAGGTTTATTCTCTGATGGATACTTACTAGCTTCTATGGCACTGTTAATACATCTGGTGATGTCATCAACAAGTTGATCGATGTCCTCTGTACAGTAAGCAACGTCGGGATGGCAGCCATATTCCTTAAGAATATCTTTGTAGAGCTTCCAGTCTTGATGATGTACGAGTTCCTCTCGGAAATTTATGTCAACATTGTCAAAATTCAACGCCACAGGCTTGTGGTCAGAAGAAAGGTCATCAATCGTGAAGACATTGTGCGGTTTGAAGAAACCCTTCAAGAGCGAGATGTCCAAAACATCACTACTAGGGGAGTGGTCGCAGTAGTAGGTGTCCTCCACAGGTCCAGCAGCGATGATAACATCTCTACCTTGTATGTACCTATAGAGAATCATGCCGTTGTAATTCTGCGTTCTG
>JAHWFO010069762.1:0-11558 GCA_023313115.1 Rhysida immarginata | reverse complement strand
AAACTTATAGAAAAATCTGCACCGAATCTGGACTGTTGTCAGCATTAGCCTGTTTTGGCAAAAACATTGTAATCAGAACGAAGAAAGCTGCAAAAATTCCTGTACAGCCGACTGCAATTGCTCGACGACGATCGAAAATAAATCAAGAAGGTGTCAACAAACTGGTAGAATTCCAAAAAGAAGTTTCCGTGGTGAACATGATTACGCCAGGAATAAAAAGGGTCAAGAAAGAAAAAAGGCTCCTCACTCCTTGTCTTATTGTGTGCAAGAAAATATATCATTAGGACAACGACATTAGAGTGCTCAAAATTAACTTTAAAATTTTTTTAGTGGTGCTAGATTATTTTAGCAATAATGACAAGAATTTCGGGAAAGCAGTTTCTTTTTATACAGCCAAGGATTTCATTTTATTACTACTCTTACAAATAAGAAAAAATGTTTGAAAATATTTTTATAAACTTCAAAATTATGTAATAAATGATCGTAATGTTTGAATTTTAATAATAAAGCGTAAAGAACAAATAAATTCTGTTTTGCCAGAGTAATTTTCAATACAGTGCAGTCAATTTTGCACGGTTTCATTGTAAGGGGCAGTTTAATCAGGAATTTATGAAGTTTACTCTTCATGATCTCCACTTTAATGCAACATATATTTAAAAAAAAGAACCGACGTTAAGCATGAGATCACCTAATTTGCTAATTCTAAATAAAACATTTTGATCACCATGTTAACACATTTGATTTAATAAACGTTTTTAATTTTTTACCGACGCAGACTTTCACTTCTTAGTTGACTATGGAAGTGCACACTTTAGGAAATATTTCTTAAAAAATTTTCATGTTGACCAAGCCGATTGACTACTGTATTTATACAGTCGTCAACAGGAAATAATCCACACGTGTTTAATACTTAATATAACATTTCATGCTAATGTGTTGTTTTAATAGCTTTATTATTTTAATTATTTAAATTTAATAATTTTAATAATGTTATATTTATTTTAAATAATTTAATATTACATTTAGAGTTAATATTGAAACGGTAAAACTTAGAGTAAAATTCAAGTGTGGATTATTTCCCGTTGATGACTGTACTTAATAAAAAATTAACTAAAATTTGGCCTACCTAAAAATGTACAGGTATCAAGTAGTGGTGGTCGATGGCGGTGTTGAACATCGAAACATCGATGTTTTTGACGTCGAAGCATGTTTGGTATTTTTTTTTGTATTTTTTTGGTTGTTATTAATGTATATTATTAAATATAATAAAAATTTGATACATTTTTTGGTCTTTGTTTTGTTTCGGTATCAAAATATTATTTTTTGTGCTATTTTTCAACATTCTGTTCCCCCATTGTTTTTTTTTTTGTAGTATATTTTCATCTCACTGGTTTTCCATTTTAACGACTCCCTATGTTAGTATTTTTATTTCTATGCCTTCTCATTGACTCGTTTTTTTATTCATTCGCTTATCATATAATCCAAATGACAGAGAGCATTATTGTTTAGGTTAGCTTTCCTGCTGAACTCAATGCCTCCAGCCAATGAGAATGAAGCAGCAATCCAAACTGACGCTGAAAACTGAAATATGCGGCCGGGAAGGCGGCTAGCAAAGAGCAAACGCGCAGCGAACACTGGAGCGAACATGGAGGAGCATGCTTCCGCAACCATGCCGCCGCAACCACGATGCCTAGATGCCTGCAGCAGCAGCAGCAGCAATGAACATCCCTGCAATCCCTGCAGCAACGTACTTCCTAAATCGTATAAGTACAAATTCTGTAGCTGTAAGATGAGAAGTGGGAATATACTGTGGATAAAGACATGATGCAAAAAACGAACCTCTTGTCCACAAACGTTGTGGACAAGAGGTTCGTTTTTTGCATCTGTAGCTGTAGTTTTAAAGCAGAAGACAATTTCACTGCTGAGTTTCGCATACATGGTGTTTCAAGCGAAGAAGATGCCAAGGTAAATAAGTTTAAATCACGAGGTCATTACAATCACAGTATTTGATGTATGAAATCCAAAAACAATAAAACAAAGCATAACTGATGTTCCTTGCTTGAAAGGAATGTTTTTTTTAATAGATCTGGCTAGAACAGTTCAGTGAGCAGTGGTTGGTGCAATGGAGAACTACTGCGACTTATCCGCGCAGTGGAAAAATCAACGTATTCAAATTGGATTTACGCTGCCAACATAACACCGGAATATAAGTCACAAGGAATTAGGTTATCCTCGCTTGACACTCTTGACACTGGATGTCAAGCGAAGATGCAAATAATTGTGCGGAGGTAATAATTTTGTTTTCAAATTAATCAAAACATTCAAATTAATCAAAGCTGATTATTTAAAATTTAAACAACCTTTACGTTTAAATTAAAAATTGAATAATTTTTAATTAATTTTAATATAATGTCATTAATTTGAAATCGATTTTTCAAATTTTTGGGAATGGGCAAAAATATCATCATCATCATATAATTTATTCTTTCAGGTTCAATCGTAAGTCCAGGGGAAAAAACCCGGACCCTTTGAATGAAGAATGGCCGTGCATTGTTAACCTTTTCAACATTCACAACCACCCACTTCATAGTGCTTCTGCGCTACGACACCACGGCATGTCTACAGGGACCAGGTTAAAACTCCAGGAACGTTTTCTCCATGGTCACTCACCTAGCTCGGCTTTGCATTGCTTAAAGATGGATATTTTGTGTGAACACCCAGAAGACTACCATGTGCTTGATGCTGACAAGCGGTTTGTTCCAACACGGTCTGTCGTCTATCATCTGTTTCAAAAGGAATTTAAAGAGCAATATGGTCAACGAGGTGGTGATGAAATGATCTCCGATCTCGAAAAATTTCTGCAAAATTATTCGAAGGAAACAGGAGGGAAGGCTTGGGTGAGGAAAATCGAAAATTCATGCATGTATGTGTGTGTTTGCACCCCTTTAATGTTGCGGACTCACGCTTTTGTCGAACAGTCGTCGGAGTTAATGTTCGTGGATGCTGCTGGAGGCATGGATCGTCAAAGGCACCGTGTGTACTTGCTCATAACTCCAACTCCTGCTGGTGGATTACCGTGCGGTGCAATTATAAGTAATGTTGAAAGAGAAGAATGTTTTTCAGCTGCATTGAAAGATCTTGTAGGAAAATGCTTTCCAGAAAACTCATTCCACGGCCAGAATTTTCCTACTGTCATTCTCACTGACAATGATTTTAAAGAACGAGGACCTTTAAAAAAACATTTTCCACAAAGCACCCTTCTGCTTTGTCAGTTTCATGTCCTTAAAGCTGTGTGGTCTTGACTTTTATAAAAGAAAAACAAAATAAATCAAGCCAATCGTCAAGAAATGTACTTTCTGTTTAAGGCTCTAATGCACAGTAAATGTGAGGAACAGCTAGAGCAGGCTTTTGAAAATATTATAACTGGAACGTTTTGCACGTTGTATCCTCAATTCCTGAGATATTTGAAGTTCTTGTGGATCCAAAAGAAGGAATGGGCAAGCTGTTATAGGGCTAGCTTACCTTTAAGAGGCAACAATACCTCAAACTACGTAGAAGTGGCTTTCCGAATAATCAAAGATTGCATTCTCCAAAGAGTGATGGCATTTAATCTTACTCAGCTGGTTGATTTCCTGATCACAAGGTATGAAGCATACATGCAGCAACGCTTACTGAGTTTTGCTCACTTGACTGTGCAGAAGTCCTTGATAAGAAAATTTCTTCCTGTTGCATCAAAAATTTCCTGTGATTTGGTGAAAATTCATCCTGAGAAAGCCGGTTGGTACATTGTTCCTAGTGAAACAGAAGTAGGGAAATTCTACGAAGTAGATCTTCATAGATGTTTTTGCGAATGTCCTGCCGGAAACACCGGAAGCCTGTGCAAGCATATTTCTGTTGTTGTAGAGAAAATGCAAGCAGACACTGTGTTTTGCATTTCTGGAGAATCTATGAAAATCAGAAGCATTATGTTCAAGGTTGCAACTGGACAGGAACCTTCTGAAGGATGGTTAATTCCTCTGACTACAGTTCCTGGGCAAGCTGGTATGTCGGAAAGTAAAGAAGTTGAAGGTGGTGCTCAATCACCTGAAAATGCATACACCATTGCTAATGAGGACCCAAACGATGACAGTTCTCAGGATGAAAAGCAACAAACTTCTCGTGTGCCCAGTTTGACTAAAGAAGAAGAAGAAAAACTTGAAGCTTTGTTTGGAAGAATGAAGTCAGGTGCTAAAAGCAACCCGTCTCTGTTTGTGCCTGC
Organism: Rhysida immarginata; assembly: GCA_023313115.1. NCBI lineage: Eukaryota > Metazoa > Arthropoda > Chilopoda > Scolopendromorpha > Scolopendridae > Rhysida > Rhysida immarginata. The sequence continues at coordinate 7,300 of JAHWFO010069762.1, read as the reverse complement.
AATACGAAAATTTTTGCAAAATGCTGATCAATTTGCAGGAACTGAAGTCGGTTTGGTTTCTGCACTTCATACGTTTGCAAAGTATTCCGGGGCTCCAACCTTTAAGCAGAAACTGAACGGAGGATTGCAAAGACGGGGCGTTTTAATTGGTGTTCAGCCTACTGCAATAGGACTTCGAAAGATCCCACTGTCAGGCAAGGCAAGGGTTGGTGGTGGAAGACCTGAGGATCAGAAGTCAACAAGAACTGAGCATGACTACGCTTCATTTGGCAATTTACCAAGCAGGAAGAGGTTGGTTGGTTGGTTGGTTGGTTGGTTGGAATTTTAGGGCGTCGGCTGCTATGGCCATTTTGCGCCCGACAGAAAGTTTAAAAACCAGTTTATGAACCCCATAAAAAAAAGAAATTAGATGAAAAACATTCATAAAAACGTGAATGATAAAGATTAAAAAACAATAAAAAATAAGTCTATGAGGATTTTAGAATCACTAATAAATTTAAAAACAGACTTTTTCCCATGGTTCTCCCATAATATGACATATCAATATAGGGCAGTGTAAATCATTAGTGTGTAAAGGGCACTAAATAAAATAAAGTAAAGTAAAACTTTCGCTTAATGGTCGGATATATACAATGCAAAAACAATAAAAGGATGACTAAATGAATTTAAAAACATGAATAATTTTTAAAAATAGAAAAACTTTTTTAAAAATCATAGGGTTGTTCCCCAATAAAAAATCTAGTGAATAATTCAGCCCTAATGAGCGTCGTAAATTAGTGTGTAAAGGGCACTGTATAAGAATATGTTTAATAGTCAGCCTTGCTCCACAGGAGCACAATGGAGCTGGGTCCTTTCTTAATAAATAGCCGTGAGTAAGACGACTGTGACCAATCCTAAGCCGAGTAAGAACAACATCTTCTCGCCTGTTTGTTAGACAAGGTATGGACCACGGTGTGATGGCACGCTTTATTTCATACAATTTATTCGCTGGGTTAAGAGGCCAAGATTCCTGCCAAGAAGATAAGAGTTTCTTGTAGATGACCGGGAACAAATGTTCGGGGATTGAGAGTAGGTCCGAGATAGGTAAGTCTGTAATAGCGTCTTTTGCCGCCTTGTCGACCCGTTCATTTTGCTGGATACCCATATGGCTAGGGATCCAAACAAAATAAATTTTGGTACCTTGGATATCCAGGTAATAAAGATATTCCTGGATTCTTATAACAAAAGGGTTGTCTGTATTGAATGACTCCAAGGATTGCAAGGCGCTCAGGGAATCTGAGAAAATCCAAAAGTTGGAATTTGGATAATTAAAAGAGAACTCTAACGCTCTGGCTATGGCTAACAATTCCGCAGAGAAAATGGAAAATTCGTTTGGCACATGGTAGGAAAATACCAAATTATCAATAAGGAACGCACAGCCAACTCCGTCCTCTGATTTGGATCCATCTGTGTATATGTGGAAACCATCAGGGAGGGATTCTAAAAAATTCCTAAAAAGTGCCTTAATTTCAGCTTCCATAAAATTAGATTTTTTCCCAGCAAACAAGTGGTAATTTATATCTGGTTGGGGGAGAATCCACTGGGGAACATCTCTGACCTCTCGGCTATGCATGACCGGAAATGAAAGGTTCAGGCTCTCCAAAAGATTTTTGAGTATATTCTTTATGCTTCTAAAGGTAGGAGGGGGAGGAATACTAAGTTTATCATATAAACAGGCAAAAGCTGGGTGCAGACTTTCACCATATATACGAAGAGCATATTTAAGGAGGAGTTTGGCTCTTCTAAACCATAATGGGGGCTCAGAAGCCTCCACATAAAGGCTCTCTACCGGACTTGTACGGAAAGCTCCTGTGGCAATTCTTATGCCTAGATTATGAATGGGATCTAACAGCTTCAAGGTGCTCTTTGAAGCAGTGGCATATACAATGCTTCCATAGTCTAGTTTAGATCTAACTAGGGAGCCGTATAAAAATAAGAGCATCTTCCTATCAGCGCCCCATTTGGTAGCGGAAATAGAGCGCAAAACATTCATGGCTTGTAAGCATCTCGCTTTTAAATTACGAAGATGTGGGAGCCATGATAGTTTCCTATCAAAAGTCAGACCCAAGAATTTGTGGGAGTCCACCACTGAGATCAGGGATCCATAAAGAGTTAGATCCGGGTCTGGATGTAGGCCTCTTAAAAAGCAAAAGTGGACGGCCCTTGTTTTTTGGGGTGAAAATTTGAAGCCTACTCCGTTGCTCCAGGTAACAAGCTTGTTGATGGCCATTTGCAGTTGACGCTCAACGGAAAACATGAGGACCCTCGACAGTAAATGGCGATATCATCGACGTACAGGGAGTAGTTCACAGTAGATGGAAGTTGTGAACAAGCCTCATTCATGGCAATGAGGAAAAGAAATGGACTCAGCACACTTCCCTGTGGGACACCATTATCCTGCGTAAAAGGGTCTGAGATCGTTGACCCAACGCGAACTCGGAATGTTCTGTTCGCCATGAAATTACACAGGAAAGAGGGAAGGTGTCCTATAAGGCCATACTTCCGCAAAAGTATTGCTATTCCATGCCTCCAAGTTGTATCATAGGCTTTTTCCAGATCGAAGAACACCCCTACAACATGTTGTTTATATCTCTGTGCAAAATGAATCTCATGCTCCAACCGAAGAAGGTGATCAACAGTTGAGCGGGATTTGCGGAAACCGCACTGAAATCTGGACAACAAGTGGTTTTTTCCCAGATACCACATAAGTCGGACAGAGACCATCCTTTCCAGGACTTTGCACATGCAGCTAGTTAGCGCTATTGGTCGATAGTTTGAAGGGCAATAGTGGTCCTTATTCGGTTTTGGAATAGCAATAACAATTGCCTCTCTCCATATTGTTGGAATCTCTCCTAAAGACCAGATGTAATTATATAACGAGAGAAGGTGAGCATAAGCTTCCCTCGGTAGATGCTTCAAGAAAGCATATAAGATTCCATCTGGGCCTGGCGCAGAATCACTGGAGCAACGAAGGGCATAATGCAGTTCCCGTAATGTAAACGGGAGATTATATTTTTCGAGGTTTCGGGATTTGAAATTTATAGCATGCGATTCTTCGATACGTTTTTGTCTTTGAAAGGAGGCTGAGTAATGTTTTATCTGTGAAACCTCAGCAAATGTCCTTCCGAGGATATTAGCTACCTCCTTTGGGTCAAAGTATGTATGACCATTTTCGATGAGAGAAGGGAGTTTATCCGGGAGTCTTTTCCTATTTATTTTCCTAATCATGTTCCATACTGTTTGAAGAGGAGTGTTTTTATTAATGGAGGAGATATAATCTCTCCAACAGAGTTTCTTATTATTGGAAATGATTAGTTTACAACTGGCCCTTTTTTTCTTATAAGTAATAAGATTCTCAAGAGTGGGTTGTGCGTTAAAAATGCGGAGAGCTCGCTTACGTTCTCGAACCGCTAGGGCACATTCTTTATTCCACCATGGCACTGGAATTTTCGTGGAAGACGATCTACACTTAGGAATGGATTGTTCCGCCGCATGGAGGATGCGGGAAGTGAAATCCTCTATAGCCTCATCTACAGATGGAAAGGGTGTTTTATTCTCAAACTGTAGATGGGATTGGAAGACCTGCCAGTCTGCTTTATCCAATTTCCAACGTGGTAAAGGGTTGGAAAAAGAAGAAGAACTCAGAGATATACTAATCGGGAAATGATCACTACCATGTAAATCTGAGAATACGATCCAGGCTAAGTTAGGTGTAAAAGATGAAGAGGATATAGAGAGATCAATGCATGACAGAGAGCCATTGGCTGAGTGGAGGAATGTTGGAGAGCCATTGTTTAACAAATTGACGTTAAAAGCATTCAAAGCTTTCTCTATCATATATCCTCTCTCAGAGAGCTTTATAGACCCCCAAATGGGATTATGGCCGTTAAAATCCCCCAGAATAAGAAAGGGGCTTGGAAGTTCACGGAGCAGAGATGACAAAGATGTTTCGTCCGTATATTGATCTGGAGGTAGATACAGTGAACAAACAGTTAGAGGTGAGAGATCTTTGAATAAGACTCTAACTGCTACCGCCTGAAGGTTAGATTTTAAATTAATGGTAGTAAAAGGCAAAGATCTTTGAACTAAGATGGCAACGCCACCGCAGGCTTTATTTCCCGAAGTATAATCCTTCCTAATAAAATTAAATCCTTTTAGTGTAGGAGACTGAGATGGCAAGAGGAACGTTTCTTGCAAAGCCAATAAGGAGAAGGAGAACTTATTGACTAAGAGCTTTAGGTCTTCTAAGCGACAAAAGAATCCATTAAGGTTCCATTGCAATAGTGCCATGGTGAAGGTTTTAAGAAGTAGGATTAAACTCCCGAGATAACTCCATCTCCTCTATAGGAGATATCTGTACGTTTAAAGGGAAGTCTGGCCCTCCCCCCAAAACTGGAGAGTTTGGTGTAGTCTCTACTACACGTTTTTTGGAGGGGTCAGAGGAAGGTGACGCCTCTGACGAGCGTTTCTTCCCATCTTCTCTCTCCGAAGTTTTTGGAGGAGTTCCTAGTTGTATAATGGAATTCGAAGTCCGACTAACGCTAGCAGATGGTTCTGTGGGGGTGGAAGTTCCACAGGAAAAATCTGCAATACGTAAATCTGTCATGGTACCAACTGTCGTAACAGACGGACGACTCTTAACTACAGATGCATAATTTCGGACTTCATTCCGTTCAACCTGCCTACGTGCTTCGGGAAAAGACAAACCCCCAAGGACACGAACCTCTTGGATTTTCTTTTCCTTCCGCCAAATAGGACAGTCTCTTGAAAGGGCAGAATGGGCTCCCTTACAATTACAACATTGGAACTCGTTTGAACAGTCTTCCATCTCATGTCCGGGCAGGCCGCACTTGCAACAAACAGCACTAAAACGACAGTTTGTTCTCGTGTGGCCGTACTTCTGACATTGGAAGCATCGCAAGGGGTTGGGGATAAAGGGTCTCACGTGACAGTGGATATAGCCGATATAGATAGTATCAGGCAAAACTGTTCCCTCAAAGGTAACAATGAAGGAATGAGTAGGATGAGGAACACCATTCCTCCTTGGAGCGATCCGGAGAATGTCAACAACAGATTGATCATCCAATTCGGCAATGATTTCCTCGTCCCCCATTCCTTCCAGGTCCTGGCACGTGAAGACACCTTTCTTATAGTTCAATGTTGCATGGGGAGAAGCCGAAACGGCTTTCCCTGCAAACTTTTTCAAGGATAGCAGGGTGGTGGCTTGCTTATCCTTAAAGACTTCAATAAGAAGATGGCCGTTGGAAAGTCTTTTAACATGTTTTGTATCCCCAACGAGGCGTTTAAGTTCTTTTGAAATTAGAAATGGGGAGATGGTCTTAAACGACTCCCCACTTGCCAATTTCATCTCCAAAAACTTCGGATACTTTGGCGGTCTACGGCTAGATCTCTCTACACGATCGTTATTTTGTCTGTTATTTGCTTGCTTATTTGTTTTACCCATAGTAAGTAAGATAAATTTTCATCTCCCTCGCTCCCCACCCACCACCGAGCCCAACAAGGGGATGCACATTGGCACCAGGGATACGAGGACGATATAGGCAGCGCCTAACCCTATGGCCGAAGCTCCAGAGAGCAACGACCAGCCGATTGATCTGGACGGGCTCATCCAGACCACCCATCCTTCCGAGAAGCAGGGGCCAAAGTGGTGTGTTGTTCCGGAAAGCCTTCACTCAACCACCAGGATTCCCCTTTCCCCAGAAGTAGGGTCGCTGCGCACGGCAAACACGCAGGTGGACGTGCTGGTCGCAATGGAGGCCATGTCAAAAACATACCTGCATTGCGAGCACCGGTCCCTTTGGGAGGGTCCACAACCGACCGGACACTTTTAGTCTGGCCTCTCTGCTAAGGCCTGTCTGGCATGGGTGACCCGATCCAGCATAGCCCTTAGCATCACTGAGGCACTCAAGCCCCTCCACCACGTCAAGATAGTGCCCACGGAGGGGAGCAGGAAGAGGCACCGGGCTCATAACCTCCAGGACTGTGTTTTCCAAAACAAGAGTCTAGGCCAGAACACAAATAAGAAAGGTGTAAGAATTTAATACACTAATGCTAATGCTACCCTGAATGCCATTACATGAGATCAAGTTTGTGTTTTAAATTGCAGGTATAACATGTTATAAAATGTTAACTTGCAAAAATTTAGAGGGATTTTATTGCTAATAGCTGAGATTCTTTTTTTTTGTCAAAATTTGTTTTGTTTTTTAACGAATCTTGATGTGTTTGTTTGTTCTGTTTAATTTGAGAAACTTCATTTGTCATAATGTTCAGATTTTTTTTCAGTTTTTCACTTTCTATGGATGCGTTATAATAAACCTTACGATTTTGTTATTCACTTTGTAATTTAAAGTTTCTTTCATGATAAATGAATATTTATTTAATTTAATTGAAAAAAGATTTATTTAAATTTTTAGAAATTTTGAAAATTAAGAAAATATTTAATGAATTGAAAAATAGAGAAATTATAAAATTAAAAAACAATTGAAAAAAATTAGAAAAATTACAAAATAAAAAAAGATTTTTAATAAATGAAATGAAATAAAAAATTACAATATTTCACGATTTAAAAAAATTTGAGAAAGTGGCTTCGCGCTCTTTGCTAGCAGTCTCTCACTTTAACCCCCACCCACTACATATCGCCTTTTTTAATTTAAAAAAATTTAATTTAATTTTAAAAAAAATTTAAAAAAAACTTTAATAACAAAATTTAACTTAATTAAAAAAAAACTAAATTTAATAAGAAGAAAAAAAATCAATAGGGGCATCAATAAGAATCGAACCCAGGCGCATGAACATTGAAGTCTCTCACTTTAACCACTACTCCAATGACGCGACAGAAAAACCAACAGTAAATTTGCCTTTTAAGGAGCCAAGCTCCGCATAGGAAGCGCTAAAGAAAATCAATAAGGCATCAATAAGAATCGAACCCAGTCCATGAATGCAATAAGCATTGAAGTCTCTCACTTTAACCAGCATTCACCACTAGACCAATGAACCGACAGAAAAATCAACACTTGCACGGAGCCAGGCTCCTAGCAGGCGCTATCCGCTGTAGTTGTAAACCCACCTTTTAGAGGAAACCGCTGCTACAGAGCATGCGCATGCAGAACGTATTAGGAATAGGAAAAATGCCACAGCAACCTGCGCTAATGAGACATTTTGTTCAGTATCTTTAAAAGACAGTGATTCGTCGGAGTTAGACGAGCCAGAGCAACGCAGCAAAACGTCTACTCGTGAAGAG
>JAHWFO010069759.1:6463-22382 GCA_023313115.1 Rhysida immarginata | reverse complement strand
AAAAAAAAAAAAAAAAGCTAACAACAATTCGACTCTATTTTACTATAAATTTTGTATAAATAAGTACAATTGTCTCGTACGATAAATAGAGTTGAATTTCTTTCTTGTATTAATAAACATTAGCCCTTCCCTATCAAAAAAAAAAAAATTGCTCCCGATTACACAGTTGTAGAATGAGTATTTTTTTTTTTTTTAATAACGGAATAATTTTTCGTCGCTAGCCAATACAACCCATCTATATTACGTCTATTTTCTCTTATATTTGCTTCCTATCTTTTTACAGTAAACTTCTTTTAATATTTTATACTTTTTGAAAAGGTAAATCGATCGTAGATTGGCAAAAATAATCCGATAAAAACATGGTCGATTTGAGTTGATGGCTTTAAATTATCCAGCCTTTGTTGAATCGTTTTCTAACAGTGAAATTAATATTCTAACCATTCAGAACAATAATTAACCAGTCACATACATTTTCATTCATAGTATTATGAAATTCACTTGTTAAAGCTATTGTCGGCGAATTCATTCCTTCAGCTGGCCGACTCTACTCCAAGGTCAAATCTCATTGGCTACGCTCCAAGGTGTTGTGATGTCATAGAATGCTCTATCGCACTACTGGTCGGCACTTCGTTGATAGAGCCATGGCCGCCGCTGATGAAATAAAAGTTATACTTGCTCATTAAAATCAAATTGCTATAATTATTTACACATTTCATCAATAAATTTATAAAATATATAAAAATAATTCAGATAGTTATATAAATAATGAAATTACTATCTAAATTACTAAGTAATATACTATGGGCGCAAAAACAAAATAGTTCGATCTTTTTATATTTGTTCTATCCAAAATTATCGAAAATGATTTTTTCAGAAAAAAATTTTTTTTTCAGGCCGCACTCACTTTTGGCCGCACTCCCGAAATTTTCGATTTTTTTGGGTTTAGAGCCGCGGCCTATATTTAAAAAAATACAGTAGTTAATATTGTGGAGTATAATTTGGGTAGTATTTTGTCGTTTTAAGTACTGGTGGCTCCTCTTGAGTATTAATTATAGGAATGGTGATTATTGGGCTATGCTTGACAGTGAAGGGTTAATGTGGCCTCCCTACTAATTGTTTAAAAAAAAAAAAAAGGTGTACCCGACGTTTTCCTGTACGTCGACGGTAATATAATACGTCATAGTGGAACACAATCATATTCCGTTAACTGATTCTGGGGCACCAGTGATAGGTATGCGCCTGGTGATGACAATCTCAAATATTTATAAGCGAACCTTGTAAAGCCACAGGCAGGTTAGTAGTGAGAGAAAACTGCCAAGGGGACGAAGTATGTTATGGTTAAGGAAAGGTTGCAGATTAGTTTAGTAGGGGCCCCTAATAAATACAATTTACTTATTTTCGAATAATTTGTTGTAGTAAATTAGAATATGACTAATAAATAATGGCAACAAAATCTCTAGGTGTTAATGGTACTTTAATTAAAATGTGTCGCGACTAAATCCTTGACACGTCCCAAGAACCCGTGATCGTGTCGGGGTGTGTGAAGATTACGTTTTGGAACCCTATAATAATAGAACCTCCCCCTCCCCCCTTGGCACGTCACACCAGCACACATCCTGCTAAAGACATGAAGAACTTTTTAGCAGAAAGAAGAATAGACCAAACAATGATTACCGTAGGAATGACGGCCTATCTCCAGACTCTTGACATTGCTATAAATAAGCCATTCAAGGACCATTTGCGCAAAGAAATCAATATGAAATTATTGAAAAGAGATTGGAAAAAAACTCAGCATGGAAACTTTGTGAAGACTAGCTTGCAAGAGGTCATTACTTCGGTGAAGAATTCATGGGATAATATCGCTGATGTGTGTGTTGCTAACGCACTACAAATGGGCTACATGGACAAAAACTACTCATTTAAGGACAGTTATATCACTGGACATGACGGATTAAGAACAATGGTTCTACGAGAAATGGATTTGCAAGAAATTTAGGCCGAAATTCACGGTTTGGATCTTCATGATGATGTTCCTGAAGAAGATATGGTTATACTGGAATAAATGTAAAATTTTCAAAACGAATGTTTAAATAAATACTGGGTGTTTCACAGAGTATAGACCAAAGAAAAAGGCGAATAACATTTGAATGGAAAAATATCTTTATTTCAAACTTTTAAGATCAACACTTGAGAATAAAGGAAATTAACAGATTAAGTTCTCAAAATGCTTGCCATCGGAACAGACAACGATAAGTCGTCTTGGCTCAAAATTGGTGATAACATGATTGAGTTGTTCTGTTGTAAATCGACTTGATCACATTTGTTATCGCTGTTTTCACCTCTTCGACAGGCTTTGGCCGATTTTGAAAGGGCACTAGACCACTTTCTGAGTGTTTCGGCAGGGCTCTGGTCACAATGATAAAAAGTCTTGACCAAAAAAAAATGCTCTTCAACTGAATATCGAGATATTTCGGCGTAAACAACTGCAGTACTGTATTCGTCGAAAATAAGCCTAATGCATTTCCTTGAATCCCTGCATATGTGTACAAACTTTCACGGCACTAGCTCCACCTGTTGACGAGTTATTCAACTAACAACTTGGTCATAGCCTATGAAACACCCAGTATATCGTATTCTTGAACATGAGGTAGATATAGTAGAATTTTTTGCCTGAAAAAAATAATACATCCCCTGAAAATAAGCCCTAATGCATCTTTGGGAGCAAAAGTTAACATAAGACCCTATCTTATTTTCGGAGAAACATGGTAGGACATACCCATAAGCCACATTATACATTTAAACCTTTTACATCAAAAAATCTAGTAAATATGGAGACAAACAGACAGTTTGTTTTAGTTAAAATTCACTTGTAAAATTCAATTACTGATATTTCACTTTAGTTAAAGCCAATGGAGAGGAAACGTGATGTCATGATAGTGGGAGAACAGATTCTGACCGAAGAATCCCATTACAGTGGAACATCAAAAATCAAAGGAAATAAATACTGTATAGTTACCCTAGAAGCACAAAGAGCATCCCTGTGTAAAGGTTCATATTCTAAAATTTTCTTGTAATCTTCTAGAGCCTCATCAAGTTTGTCTGTTGCTTCATAAATATTTGCACGACGTAAACGAGCCTTTATATAAGCCTCATTTAATTCTAAGGCTTTCGTGCATTCATTAATGGCATCATCATTTTGTTCCTATGAGATAACATGTCACTGTTAATTGAAAATCACTTAAAATAACCAATAAAAAAATACAAAATAATACTTACAAGATGTTGGAAACACGCTGCCTTGTTGGAATGAAGAACTGCACGATCATTCTTGAAACACCTTGGACAAATCTTCAATGCTCGTTTATAAGAGCGAAGTGCTTGAGAATACTTTTCTTCTTTAAAAGATTCATTGCCTTTAGTTTTGTAACTCAAAGCCTCATCTCGCCTCCTCTAAATTATAAAATATTCAAACTTTAAAACATTTTTGTTTTAAAAAAAAAAATAATAATAATAAAAAGAAAATAAAAAATAAAGAACAAATGATTAAAAAAAAAAAAAAAAAAAAAAAGCAAATACAATCAGCCCCTGACTTCGAAATAGATAGGAACCAAAAAGCCTGTCATAAGCCGATTTTTCATAAGTCTAGAATGATATATGATACATTCTACAATAATACATTCCGCCAAAGACCTAGAGAGATAAACGAATTTTTTTTTTTACTAATACATAACAAATAAGAAATAAATAAGAACAGGTAAATAATATTATATAAAAAAAATAAGACGTCACAACATCAGTAGTTCGTTGTTTATCCTTCAGAATAGTGGAGACGGTATAAGCGAATAAGCTAGTTTCATGGGAGATCACGGTCACTGGTATGCCAGATTCACTTTTCCGTACAATACTCATTTTCTCCTCAAGAGAAATTGCTCTCCTCTGCTTATTTTCTCTACCAGCATGATAAGTGCTACTTTTGAGTTTTTCAGCCATAGCAATAAAGTAACTTACAATAAAATCACAACACAAAGCACAAAAATACCCGAAATAACCCTGAACATGTCTTAACTCTAGCAAGTCAAACAAGAGAGAGCCCTCAGTTCTAAGAATGCATAGCTGGCAGGCATCCTTTCTTCCCTACTGTTTATGGCATTGTCAAATCTACTGACCATGCACGTATTTGAAAGTTTCCTTGGATAAATTTTGATTTTCTTCAATGTTTTTTTTTTTTTATTTTTTATCTCCGAAATTCATATCTCCAAATTTCTTAGGTCGAACCATCGTAAGTCAGGGGCTGATTGTACACGTTTCCCCTGCTATCTGAAAGTAGAACATTCGTATGAAACCCTTTATAAGCTAAAATGGCACAAGACGAAGAAGCAATTACCATTAATTTTTGTATAAAAATTGTCTGACAAGGGGACCGCACGGACATGTAATCACGGATTTGGTTGGTTTGGTTTGTTGGTATTAACCCTAGAAAGGAACCTACGTCGAATCGACGTAATCGATTTTGTATATCTCGCTCATATGTGGCGCCACTGCGCTCGCCTTTCCCGCCAACTCAGTCGACCCACACAGCTTGCAGGAGACACTTGTGGCGCTCAGGTAAGTGCACTACTTTCGTGAATATATAATTACCGTACGTCCAAGTGATGTATGGTTATCTTTCGCATTAGTTTTTTGTGACTTTTGTGAGAAGAAATATATATACATTACGTCAGTATTACTTGATTTTTATAGGCTATATTATTACAACAAAATGACGCCACAAGGCCGCTTAGAAGGTGAACAAATTACCCGCTTATTACAAGAATTGAGCGATGAAGAAATCGAGGGGCCGGACAGTGAAATTGAAGACAATTTATTCGAAGATGAAGTACAAAGTGATGTCGAATAATATGAGGTTAATTCGCCACTAGTGGAAAGCCCCTTGGCAATGAAAATGTGTCTCAAATTGATTCTGAAGCCTTGAATAGTCTCAGATGTTTTTAAATTTGACATGTATTAAAATTCAGGAAAAATTAAGATACTCGTATTTTTTGGTTTTGCCCAAAAAAATTCCAGGACCGAGATAAAGGTTGCCAAAGATGGCATAACGGGCGCCATTTTGCACTTGCTATTTTCGGCAAAAATTTTAAACTGCTCTATCTCTGGAACGGTTAAAGATATTTTGTTGCAGTTTTTTTTTAAAATTTAAAGATAATATTTTTCTCTTTAAAACGATATACTCTGTTTTGAAATATGTGCTCAAGTTTTCTTCTGCAGCCGTTTAATATTTTTTTTTTTTTAAATTCAAAAAAATTTTTTTTTTCAAAAATGCCAATCCCAAAAAATTTTATTTTTTTACTGTTGATCAGTACCATTGAGTACTACCTTCCCTGAAAAGGAGAACTACTTTTGAGTTTAGCAGGTTTTAGAAACAATGTAAAATTTTGCCAATTTCTCAAGTTCATCTATGTGTAGGTATCAATGGCAACAGTCTTCTTAATGAGTTTATTTTTCTCCCATGTTGCATATCTAACTTCAAAAGAGCCGTCTTCTATGTTTTCCAGACCAAGTGTCTGTAATGAGAGTCCTCCCTTTCCAGGACAGTCACCACATTCCTGAAACAAACAGATCTCTCGCTGTACATCACATACAACTAAGGACTTCACGTGACTAACCAAGTTGTCATATGTCATGCCTGCAAGTAAGTTCTTCAAAGTTACCATGCAAAGTTCAAACTTGGCACAATACACTTAAACAGACATCTCTAGGTGGGTGCGGAACCACCAGGAACCACCTACTTAGGTCTGTTCTTCCAATGTGGAATATGGGATGTTCCTTCTTATAAATGGCAAAAGTTTCCTTAATACTGCGGGTCTTGTATCTTTTCACTTTCACCACTTTTTCACCTGAAACTGTTACAGTGATAGTGTCTTTTTTGCTGGCGCTCTCGCGAGGACAATGCCATTGATCTTCCAGATCAAATGACTGCAATTTGAACATCAGCTACACTCACAGGGTGACTATAATATGGCTGGACTTTTCTAAACATTTTTATCTACATTCCACCTGCAACAAAATACATGGTGGAGAAAGCAAGAAATTTGAAGGCTGCAGAAGGAGCATTTGGAAAAGTGGAGCCCTATTATGGCCACCCTGTGAATGTAACTGATGTTCAAATTGTACAGTCATTTTATCTGAAACATCAATGGGACTGCTCTTGCCAGAGGGATAGCAAAAAAAGACTATCACTGTAACAGTTTCAAGAGAAAAAGTGGTGAAAGTGAAAAGATACAAGACCTGCAGTATTAAGGAAACTTTAGCCGTTTATAAGAAGGAACAACCCATATTCCACATTGGAAGATCCAAATTTTATGCACTACGACCTAAGTGGGGGGCTCCGCACCCACCTATAGATGTCTGTTTAAGTGTGCATTGTGCCAATTTTGAAATTTTGCTTGGTAACGCTGAACAACTTACTTGCAGGCATGACATATGAAACCTTGATTGTCACGTGAAATCTTTAGTTGTCTGTGATGTATAGCGAGAGACCTGTTTCAGGAATGTGGTGACTGTCCTGGAAAGGGAGGACTCTCATTACAGGCACTTGGTCTGGAAAACATAGAAGACGACTCTTCTGGTGTTAGATATGCAACATGGGATGAAAATAAACTCATTGAGACTGTTGCCATTGATACCTTCATTGATGACCTTGGGAAATTGGCATAATTTTACATTGTTTCTAAAACCTGCTAAACTCAAAAGTGGAAGTTCTTCTTTTCAGGGAAGTGTTGTACTCAATGGTACTGATCAACAGTAAAAAAAATACAAAATTTTTGGATTGGCATTTTTGAAAAAAAATTTTTTTTTGAATTAAAAAAAAAAATGCATATGGCTGCAGCAAGAAAACTTGAGCACATATTTCAAAACAGAGTATATCGTTTTAAAGAGAAAAAAAATCTTTAAAATAAAAATTAAAAAAAATGCAACAAAATATCTTTAACCGTTCCAGAGATAGAAGACTTTAAAATTTTTGTTGAAAATCATAAGTGCAAAATGGTGCCTGTTATGCCATCTTTGGCAGTCTTTATCCTCGAGCCAGGAGTTTTTTTTTGGGCAAAACCAAAAAATACGGGTATCTTACTTTTTCCTGAATTTTAACATACCGTAATTTTCGGCAGTAGCGCCACAGCGTTTCTGTTAATAAAAGTGAAAATTTTGGCAGTATCAGCCGCCGCGAAGCTACTGTCGGAGATTTTACAAAAAATAAAAAAAAAATAAAAAAATTCTACCCACGATTTTAGGTCTACTTCATATCGTGCTCTCAAGAGTAGTGACAATATATTCCTTGATTTATATTTATTGATGAATTTATCGATGAATTCACATCCCTATTAATTAAAAATTCACTTTGATAGCGATCGAGCGTGAGCATTCATCGACAGCAGCGGATTGAACCACTGGGTCACCGAGAAAAAAAAACAGTGGGCTGGACGGATGCCTTTACTTTCTTGTGATTGAGGGCCGCTTTCGCCGATTGTTTCTGGTACCTGCCTGGTACAGTGTAGACTGCCAGTCCGCATATGTTCGTCGATCAACATGAGCACTGCATCTAAAAACTTTCAAATCTGATCACGTTCAAGCGCGCCTGATCACTTTCGCTTCGCAATAATGGCCGACAGTGAAAGCGTATCCCACCTCGAAGTATGTTCCGAATGTGTTTATAGTATTGTAATGAATCGTCAGGATACACGTTTTTTTAGGAGAAATCTTCCCTTTTAGATGACGGCGACGCGCACTCGCTACGCTCCCGCTACACAACGGCCAACTCTCGCAGCCAGCTTATGATTGGCGCGCATACACACACGGGCTTACTGAAAACGGGAAACGAAATTTGTCTTTAAGGAGAACAAGTTGCGTGTTGGTGTATTTCTTTTGTGTTTTTTAATTAAGATTTCTTATAGCTGGATACACGGTAGGGGCGAAGGAGCTGAAGATAAAAGCGAAGATCGTTTTATATTTTTATTTTTAAAAATTTTTTCTCTTAGGTTTCGAATTTTCTTTAAAGTTTCGTCTGTCTCGTACGTAGATTTTTGCGTTTTAACGCTCTGGGCTGACTATCAGAAAGATTCACGAAGGCGTGCGTGGGGCTAACGGTCACAAGAGCGCTTGAGAGGTGTTAGAAACACCAGTATTTTATTATATATTACTTATTATTATTATTATTATTATTATTATTATTATTATTATTATTATTATAATAATAACCAGGTGTCGCATAGAGGACGGTCGCTGTTTTATCAGCTCTTTCTGTTTTGTTTGTTTTTCGTTGTTTGTTTAATATATGGCAAAAGGAGGTAATCAGGGCAAGATTGGCATATGTGAGCCCTGTGGGAACAGCATTCATGGTAAACAGGCGTACATAATCTGTAATGGAGACTGCAAGAGAAAATTTCATGCGAAGTGTGTGGGAGTGAACAAGAATACATTGAAGAGGATTGGATCGACATGGCTCTGTGAAATATGTCGCGAGGTTAGCACGGTTGATTGGCCTAGAGTGAATCAAAGCAACAGTGAACTGAATCTAGAAGATGATCACGACTCAGGTAGTACTGGAGTCAGTGCAATTAGTGCTGTTGATTCCACAACTTCAATGTCTATTTTGCTAAAAACGGTAAATGATTTAATAGTTTCTGTTAAAGAATTTATATTACTAGCATCTAAGATTCAGGAGGAGAATAGATCATTACATAATAAGGTTGATAAGCTTCTTGATATTATTACTTTAAATTCTACCTCTGCTTGTAATGTGAAATCTGTTCCCCCTGTCTCAAAATGTATGATTCCAGCCGTTAAACCTATGCAAACTTTGAAATATTTAAACATGGATATGAATTTGGATGATAGGAAAATAACTGATGGAAAAAATATTGCCAGAAAATCAGATAAATCATATAAAAGAATGATATTTGGGAATGTGGCGGATTCTGGCTCTAAATTTAAGGCAGCCAAAAATTTATTAAAAGACAAATCGGTTAATATCTTTATTTCCAGGCTGGCACCTGATTTGAATAGAGATGATCTATTAATATTTCTGCATCAAATTTTAAAACCAGAAGAAGTTTTAATCTGTCATAGATTAAAAACTAAATTTAATTCCTATTCTTCATTTTATGTTTCTGTTGCTGCAAGTTCTGTTGATAAGTTATTCTTGCCCTCTAATTGGCCTGAGGGTGTTTTAGTATCTGAATTTTATGGAAAGTTATATGATGATCAGATTATGACGGGTTTGGGGGAAACCCTTCCATCTGTTGCCAATGTCAATTAAAATTCATTATCAAAATGTCCGTGGCCTAAGAACTAAATTATTGGAAGTGAATAGCGCCACGGCGTGTCATAACGATTTTATTTTTTGCTTCACTGAAACGTGGCTAGATGACTCCTTCACGAACTTTATGCTTTTTGATGAGAATTTTAGAGTCTTTAGGTCAGATCGTAAGGGTGATATGAGAGGTGGAGGAGTTTTAATTGCTGTTCCAACTGCTATGGAAGTCACACAACATCTTTTTAATTATTCAGTCACGTCTATTGATATAATTGGGGTAACTATCAGATTAAGGGATTCCAAACTCTTGAATATTGTTGTTCTTTATGTTCCCCCGACCACTACAAAGGAGAATTTTGAAAAATGTTTGGACGAATTACTGAACAACTTTGAGTGTTTTAATGGTAATCTTTTGATTTTGGGAGATTTTAATTTTGGAACATATTTCCCTTCTGATAATAGCAATTATTACTGCAGAATCCGATCAGAATATACCGAATTGTGGGCTAATGAACTTAATATTTCAGATAAGAATAATATCTGTAATCATCGTAATGACACATTAGATAAAGTATTCTCAAATTTTCCAGTCAAAATTATACGTAGTACTTTATCAATTGTTCCTGAAGATAAGTTCCATCCTGCGCTTAAGATACAATTTCAAATGAATCCTAAAAAGAGCTTAATTTATTCTCCTCATTTGTATAATTTTCGTGCTGGAAACTTTGAAATGTTGTATAATTATCTTAAATCATACAACTGGCAATTAATTGATGAGTTTAATGATGTAGATCAGATTTGGGACTTTATTGTGAATACTATTAAAACTGCCTTCGAACTTTGTTTTCCTAAATTGACTTTGCCACCTTTGGACAAAATGCGTACTTATCCTGTTTGGTTTTCGAGTGAATCTATAAAATTATGTAATCGTAAAAATAAACTGCATAAATTATATAAGAAGTCTGGATGTTGTAAAGTGTTAGATAGCTTCAAATCAGCAAGAAAGCAATTTAAATTATTTAGAAAAATGGATTACAATAATTATTTTCATAAGATGGAGACTGATCTTATTCATGACTCGAAAAACTTTTGGTCGTTAACAAAGAAGCTCTTGGGTAGCAAGACAATGTACGTTGATAAACTTGAAAGTTTGGATTGCATTAGGCTATTAGAGGGACTTGAACGAAATTTTAGTCAAGACTCTATATTAAAGGCTGATTATGAAGGTCTGTCTGAATTTTGGAAAAAAATTGATATGCCTTTTTCGTTAATGTCAATTACGGAATTAACTATAATCGCAGCAGCTAATAAAACTAAAGCTTCCAGGCAGCTAGATTCTAATGGTATTCCTGATTATATTTACAAGGGGTGCATTGATGCCCTTTCTAGTCCTTTTTGTAAATTGTTTAATCTTTCGTTAAGTTCAGGTATTTACCCAGCTGCTTGGAAGAGTGTTAATTTCCATCTTATTCCTAAGACTACACCTCCGATCTTAGCCTCTGATTTTCGGCCAATAACTGTGTTATCGTTCCCGGCGAAATTACTAGAAACTATTGTTGCCAAGTCTTTGTCTCTTTTCATAGATCGATTTCTTCCACCAGAACAGCACGGCTTTAGGAAGACTAGGTCTACAGTTTCTAATCTCGTAGACTTCACGTCATTTGTTGCTAAAAATATGGATGCAAGAGTCCAGGTCGATGTAATATATCTGGACTTTTCCAAAGCATTCGATAACGTTAATATTAAATTGTTATTGGAAAAACTTAAAATAATTGGATGTTCCTCCTCGTTATTAAATTGGTTCCGTTCTCTATTAATCGGGAGGTCTTTTTCTATTGGAAAAGATCTTTCCATTAGGAAAGGTCTTATTAAGAGTGGTGTCCCTCAGGGATCTCCTCTAGGACCCGTTCTTTTTAATGTTTTCGTGGCGGATATTGCCTATTATGTTAATACCAGGTCTGTCAATTTTCTTATGTACGCCGACGATTTAAAATTATTCAAATGTATAAAAAACTGGTTCGACTGTCAAGAGCTTCAAGATGTAATTAATAAGGTTAGCAGCTGGGCCTGTAATAATGGTCTCACTCTTAACGCCAAAAAATCGTCTATAATGACTTTTTCACGCAAAACAGTTAACTTCGTTTTTAACTATCATCTTGACTCTGCCCCTCTGTCTTCTAGTATTCTAGTCAAAGATTTAGGTATTCTTTTCCAAACCTCTCTTTCTTTTGCCACCCATATAAAATCTTTGACTAAAGAAGTGTGCAAAAGAATTGGTATCTGTAAGAGGTTGTCGAATTTCTTTAAAGACCCGCTTACATTTTTGACCCTTTTTAAATCTTTAATTTTAACAAAAATTATGTATGGCATCTGGATCTGGTATTCAGGCAATACGCAAAATTTTATCTTGTTGCAAAAAAAAGTAAACAATTTTTATAAGTTTTTAAAATTCAAATTTCCACATAATAAATTGTTGGATAATAATTCCTCCATTTTTGACTTATCTGCTAATTATCATATTTTTATGTACAAAACCTTCTCCCGAATTATATCAGGCAGCATTTGTGTGCCTGACTTACGTTTCAATCTTGTCGTTCGCCAGTCTAGGTCCAAGAGGCAAAGTAAGGCGCTGTTAGCTTTAAGAAAATGGAGAACTAATTTATCGAATATTGATCCGTTTTACAAATTAAAAGTTAAATTCGACGAATTCTCTTCTGGACAAAAGGAAGTTATTCTTTCTGCTTTCTAGTTTTTAGTTAGTACTATTAATATTACTAATTTATCATATCTTCATAATTAATTTTATTAATATTGCTGTTGCATTGCTACTGTTTTATTATATTAATAATTTTATTAATTTTATTATTTTACTCTCATTTATTTTTTTTTTCTTTTAAATGTATATTCAGTAACCCCGTTTTGGGCTTTTCGCCTGTTGGGGGACAACATCGGGTTTGGACTTCCGGTTTATCTGGTGGTTTCCCCTCCCCTGTTGTTGTCACATTATTATTATTATTATTATTATTATTATTATTATTATAAGCAAGGGCATGTTGAAGTATATCTTCACCATGAGCAGAATATGTTTCAAATTCGCCAAAGCGACGTGCAAGCTATACAGCAGCTTTTAAACTAAAAGCCAAGATTGAAAAGGCCTAAGAGAAATCGTGCAGCAGCGAGGAAATATATGCAGAAATATATTATACGTACGAAATCAAAAAATTTTTCCCACTCAAATGCGTATTACTTTTATTTAATCATATAAGAAAACTGTTTTTAGATTACCAATTGCGTTTGTGGTGGGGTGGGGGGGTTGCGGCGTATCGGTCGCCGCGGCGTTACTGTCGGAGATTTTACATTTATGCTAAATTTTGGCGTGTGCGGCGTATCAGCCGCCGCGGCGTTACTGCCGAAAATTAAGGTATGTCAAATTCAAAAACATCTGAGACTATGAAGTTAACACCCCTGCCTGAATTGACATGGATTCTGACAATTGTGCATTAGTTGATTATGCAAGAATTAATACACTCACCTCCTATATTTGAGCAAATTGAACCGCATTAATCAGTTATAAGAAGAATAAATTTAAAGAATTTATTCTTTAAATCATTAATTACATAAATCTCTCTTTGAATAAATGCTATATATGTTGTATTAACGATTTAATGTAATAAATTCTTAAGTATTAATAAACCGTATTGGTGTTTTATATGAATTGATCTCCTTAAGTTTAATTGTAACTACTGTATATAATACTGTGTAACATCATTTTAAGAAAAAAGAACCTGACATGAACAAGGGGTTGTTTAGCTCATATCTTACCTTCCCTCCTCATCTCCTATCTAAAGCCCTATGCACAAGGAGAAAGCATCACAGAATAACACATAAAAGATAAAATAGCACTAAAATGAGCATGAATGCAGACAAATTCCGTCACACACAATGAATTTACTATTTTGTTAACTATAGTCCAAGCCTGGTATATTTGAAATGTTGAATTATATTACTTTACACTAAGCATTTTTATATTCAGTAATATCTTAGAACAATGATGTATAAGTCACATACAAGCAAGGGCCACAACATTGCATAAAAGGATTCCCATTGGCCAGTAATTGAAAGTCCTAATATCTCTTAACTAGCTGCGGAACACTTTTTCAATCTATACCGCTTGCAACTGTTAAGTAACATATGAGTTCTGCAGGGTCGCATACAAGGCAAGAAGATACAGAAAAACACTGAACAGGGTGTTGTTGTACAGTTTGAATAATTTGAATAAAGGCAACTGTCTTGTGAGCTGTGGTTTAGTTGAAATCAGAGGCAGTGTGAGCGAGTGTTAAGATGAATTTATGCGATAGGTGTCAGAGAATGGTACCGTAAAATGGGGGGAACTTTGACCCAGATGCAAGAAAATTTTTCAAAATTAGATAGCTTTTTTTCACTAAGTCAGAGAGAGATAGCTATTGCTTTCTCCCATAGATGGCACCAACACTAATAGGTGGAATAAGTTTCGGTTTCAGTTTTGATTCTGTTATAGACGTAATAAAGCGAATTTCATGCAGCCATCAACTTAACAAGAAAATTGTGTTTACAAACTTTCTTCTGGTTCCAGTTCATAACATTCTGTGAAAAATCCGATAGTAGATGTTTTTAAAGCTCATTTCTCTCCTCTGCAGTGGTGAATAGCAATGCGATTTAGCTTAGCCTAGTAATCCTTAATTTTGATAAGATGCCCGTGATGGACAATGTGCAAGTGAGTTAGGGGCAACTTTAAGAAACCTCTGAAAATAATGAGTTTTAAATATTTGCAGATTAATCAGCTTGCTTACAACAGGAAGAAAGCCGAAAAGAAAGTTAGGGGTTAGGCATTACGTAGATTCGGAACAACAACTCCAAAACTGCCTAAACGATGTGAGATCTGAAATAGTAGGAGAGGCATTCATACAAATTTTAATGGAGAAGTGAGCTGAGGTTGGTAAGCTAGTTGGCCAAAAGAGAAAAAGAAAGAAGCTGAACCTAGTGCCTGGTAAAAGCATCTGTGTAGAAGTCTTTCCAGAACCACCAACGAGCTCTGTAACCGTAGTACCTAGTACTAGTGCTGAACAGCAAACAAAGAAACAAGGGAGACACAGAAACATTACTGTGAAATCCAAAGAGTCAGAGACTGAAGATTTCAGTATTCATGATGATAGTGATGAAGATCAGCTGGCAATTTCCTCCAGTTCAATTGATGACAATCAAGACATATCTCTCAACCAACCAAAAGAATTAACTTCAGTGAAAGAACAGTGGAATAGCAAGAAGGAGAATATGTTGCAGTTGAATACCAAGAAGAATAACGTCCCTACCCAAAACCCAGAAGCTTGCTAAGGAAAATTCAGGCCCATCTATAAGTTGCATGCTAAAGGGAACAAAATTTTGGCGATGGCTCGAGAAAGAAGATATTCTTCATTATACTTGGAATGATTTAAGATGAAACAGAAAGAACCTATTTCTATCAGAAGAGGATACTTCTCTGTCCCTCAACTAGACAATTATCACTTGTAATCTTTTCATTACGGCTGTATTAAAATGTTTTGTATAAACTTCATGTCTGTATTAGCTTTTTTCCCCCTAATCTTTTTTCTAAAGATGTGTATTGCTGTGATGTGATATTCTCTAACGAGTCTCTGGAAACTGAGAATATCTTGGAGAATATTGATCATTTGCAGTGTCCCACATATTCTCCAGATAAACACACAGGACACAGTGAAGTATGATGAGCCATGAGTTTGAATGAGTTTGACACTTCTACTTAAGGACACATCTTGTTAACATCAGCACAAAATAAATAGAGGTAAAGCACATAATAAACAGGCACATTCAAAAGTTAGGACCGTTTGATGTATCTGAATGTTTCCTAGTAAATAAGACTTTTGCTGCTTGATCCGCACACTGCCTCTACTGATGCAAATAAAATGCTGAAAATTATTTTTGTTTTTCACCTTTTGCTTTTACATAAAAGAGAAACTCATTTTTAAACTTTCTTTGATTAGCTAAAACAAGTATTAGTGTAGGGCCTTCATAAAGCAGTTTTGTAAAACAGGGGATACCTGTAAACTGTAGTATCCAGGTATCCAAACTTCGTTTCGAATGCCCCATTTCTGAACTGCAATAAAATTTTGCTCAGTATTCCTTGTCGTGCTTACTAATATTTCCTGTGTCCTGTGCTTGCAGTACGATAGTTGTCGGAGGCATGGCCCTCTATAATAGGGAGGCATGGTCCTCACAAAACTACTGTTCGTCTAACAACACGTTCTATTCTCAACCTACTGGGTTGGGTATGGGCTTTCCACTTAGCAGCTTCTTATCTGAAGTCTTCTTACAAGACCTTGAACTAACCTTCGTCACCCCCCTCCTTAATTGGCCTGGCCCATTCATTAATCCTGAATTCTACTGTTGTGCTTGAGACACTTGGCACTGCTTACCTGCTGTTCTTCGCTGCTTGCTGTTAATGTTTATAAGGGGATTAATATTACGTATATCCGTTCCCCCTCCAAGACACTTCAAATAATTTCATTGGAGAACCAAGTTTCCCATTTATTTAGTTGTGCCCCCTCCCCCCCCCCC
>JAHWFO010069758.1:72047-95264 GCA_023313115.1 Rhysida immarginata | reverse complement strand
CCCTCATTGTTGTTCTGGCGCGAATCTATTGTTTCATAATTTATGAAAGAAAAAACATGCCTGTCAGTTGTTGTGCATATAATTGCACAAATCGCTTTTTAAAAGGATCCAATATTTCATTTCACAAGTAATCATGTGTATTAATAATATGTTAATAGTTTATTACAATATGTGGATTAATAAACTGATTATTATCAGTGCTAATTATTTTATTCAACTGAAATTATTTCTTCTTTTTTTTTGTTAAAAAAAAAATTGAGTACCTTTTAAAAGTATTTTAGGTTACCAGATTTTCTTTTAATTTAAAATTTTAAAATCAATTAGCTAAAATTTGATAAATTATGTTAGGTTTGTTTATCAATAGTAAGAAACACTTTTAAATATCTCCCAGTTTAAATATTTGACTTTATCAACATTCCATTATTGTCAGATAAACAAAAATTAAAATGACATTTTTTTTATTTTCTTAAAATAATTTTGTGGCACAGCTTGTTAAATTTTTTAAAGTATAAACATCTAATTGATATTTCAATAAAGATAAGTATTGTGATAAACATTTTTATTTTGATAAATGCATTAAAAAAACAACTGTCACTCAATAAATGAGCACCAAGCTCGTATAACCAGGTATAATATTTCCACAATGGATTTCCAAAGGATGGCATTCTTCGTAAAAAGTGGATACATCTTATTAGGCATAAGAATTGGAAGCCAAACTCTTATTCTTCAGTTTTCTTCATCTATGCTTTCACTTGTCTCTGGCTAAGCCTCCATTATTACAATAACGATAGGAGTTGCGAGTTGTAGGCGCTCTTTTAAAAATTCGTAAGGCATTGAATCAGCTATTGAAAGTCATTAAAAGTATACGTTATCGTTAGTTAATGCAATAAAGTTTTTTTAAAAAAATCAGAAAACAGGTTACGCTTACTAATACTTCTCGAAGTCATCTACAAAAACAGCTGAAATAACATTGAGAACATACGCCACCTTACGTTTCTGCCATCCCCATAATGGAGATCGCTGCATTTCCGGTGGCACCAGTAGCGCTCAGCAAAATGAATAGGGCACTGCCAGTCTCTTATTTTCATTTGTCTCTGTTATACCCTACTTGGAGGGGGGGAGGGTAAATTTCTTGTTAATAAATGTATAAATGTATTTCTTCTTCCAGCTAAAGCTCCTCCTTTACAACATTTTATGATTTTACTATTCTTGCTTCACTTCACTCGACCTTGTTCATGCTCTCTAGGGAGGTCAACATGGATGATTTTACTCTCATTACGTGCATATAATTTTTTCAAGGCGGTATCCTTAAATTTAGGATGCTTTTTATCAAATATTTTGGGGTATTTATTGAGTTCTTCAATTAAAAGCTCTATCAATACGCAAGGCTCACAGCCAACGTCCATTGTAAATTCGGCGAAATACGAAAAAGTGCATTTTATGACCGCATTGAATTAAGACCTCCTATTGGTGAAAGAAAGTTAAGCTAAGTTTAACTCCTTTTTCCGCGGATTTTCTGAAGTAAAACCGTAATTTTATACGCATTCCTCATTCCGCTGTACGTTTCAGCTGATTTTTTACGCAAGTGGGATCCTAGCCTTAGAGTATTCATGGAGCGAATAGTCAGAATTCACACATTTAGTGTAAAGTATGGAAATGACATCAATGACCTGCCTACGTTAATTCGAGCTATCGGACATTAGCATCCGTATCAACGATAGGAGTAAACGTATTTACTGTATGTCATTTATTGTAAGAAATGAAATTATTGTTAAGATGATTTTTATGTCTGTGTATTCATATTTATTGATTTTATTTTAGACCCTTGATTTTCGTTCGGTTTCGTATTGTCATGTTGCATTTTATCCCATTTCCAGCTTACACTATAACCCACGAGAAGGCGATTATAAAATGAAATGTTGAACATTCAATATTAGTATTTATCAGACAATATCTCAAAAACTAGAGCTGCTACGACGAAAGAAAGCGGTATTTTTATAATCAGCACATTAAAAATATCCTAAATAGGTTCATAATTTTTGGCACTAGCCCAATTTTTGTTTTCTAATGGGCTGTGTAATAGAATGTACATAATGAGTGGAGCAAATAATTTCTGAGTGAAATGTTGCAATCTAATACGATAATAACTATTGATAATCAATCCAATCAATATTTTTTGTGTGTTTGAGTACGAGGATAAGAGAAAAGAATAAACCTCTCATGCAATTAGGTGATCAACGTCATTCGCGCAGGATCTCCACCCAGTCTGACATGACAGCATTTACTAGAACTTTCACTGGTTTCTCGCAAGTTTTTGGACTCAACTTTCTTACAGAGCTGACTCGAGAGAAGCGCCTTCTACTAAGAACTCTGTTCTTCGTTGAGTTTTTTATTAACGTCATCGTCATGTGTATATACTCTTCAGAAGCAATTCAGGTTTTCAGCTTGGATAATTTCGTGAAAAGATTTCTGGCTTTCTATCAGGGAGCCTTGAAAACTCTTATTGCTATTATATTGTCAATCGTTTGCTTTAGAAACCAAGGAAGATTAAATAAACTCTACCGTTCGATCCGGTGGACGATTCTGAAGCAAAATGTGGACAATGTACTAATAAAATATTTTGTCGGTAACCTAGTGGTTATAGCGCTGATAACTGGCTCCCTATGTGTTGTATGTATTCTATTTTTCCGCAAACTTATGACTCAAAAAGAATTTAGAGAATCATCCCTGAATACAGATTTTATGAAGGCACACCAAATTTTTTACCAAATCCTCGTCATTTTGTGGTATCTGTTGGGCGATGCCTACGTTGCGCTCTTTACTCTAACTCTCGGCATCTTTTGCAAGATCCTATCACTATCTTACCTACAATTCAACGGTCGCTTGAAATCCAACTTTCTCTTGAACCGCCATTGCTCAGAATCTAAAATCGTTCGACTGCGGAGCCAATTCGCTCGCCTTACTCTCCACGTGAACCAAGTGAACGCCATCTTCGGTCCTGCTCTTGCAATCTGGATCTACTTTTTCGTCACTTCTTTGTGTGTCGGCGCCAACAGTATTAAAGCTAATTTGTCAGGAATTACAAGCGTTACTGTCCCCATTATCCTTACAATGATTATCTTCAAAGATTCGTACCTGTTCTTCATTTTATATAAGGAAGCTAACGATCTGGCTGCAGAGGTAAGTGTTACTGTCTTTTAATCCCTTGTTGCGTGCCCCTTTTGTGACACGCACAGCTACACTAAAAAAACTGATTCAGTGACCCCAAGACTCAAAGTTGGCTACAACTTTTAACGATAAGTTAACAGAAACAAGACCTCCCCTAGTTAAACCCATTATTAAAAGAAACTCGTTAATGTTTTAAATTATTTTAAGCAAAATTTAGGCCAAAGTTAAGCCAGTAAAAACTTAGTTTAATTACTTCGTGATTCCCCTTTTTTATTTATCAAAGATAATTCAGTTATATGAGTTAAAAAAATAGTCCTTGAATTCCAAGCTAATTTGTTGCTTTTTATTACCAGAACAATTAATAAAAAGTAAATTACAAATATTGATTAAGTAAATCTTATTTGGTTTTTCTTTACAATAATCAAAGAAGTAAAGGCGATAACGCCACCAATAAAACAGACAAAGGAGTAGAACGTCCTAAGCACTTGAGGGAATATTCAAAAAACGTCAACAGCGAAGCTGTGGAGAAACTGTTCAAGAAAAAAACGAATCGAACAATTGCTTGGAACTAAAAAAAAAATTAAAGAAAAAAAGTAAAAATTTAAGTAACAGATATATTTGTGAAGAATAGAAATCACTAGAGCCGGAATTGTTGCCGAACGGAATTGGAATTGATGATCCCAACACGAAGCAACTAAGACCTAGGTGACTTGGGATCAACGAGTCCAAGACGAGGGCTGAAGGACATGAAATCTGAAGCGTGACTCCAAATACAAGAGTGTAGTAGATCCAAAGGGCATCGGAATCAGGACAAAATAAATGGACAAGTGCGAGCCGAACTCGCGTGGAGAGGGTTCCGTACGATGAATATGTTATCAATCATGTTTTTTTTTTTAATCTGACCCAAATTTGTTTGTGGTAACTAAAAAAAGTATGTATGGTACTGGATTGTAGAGGGAAATTGCTGAATATATTGTCTATTGTTGAATTCCGTCTTGTCGTATATTCTTGAATACGTGGTCTAAGACCGAGTGATAGAAGGTATTCTGATATTTCATTTTTTGTTTTGTCTTTAAAATTAATATTAAAGTCTCCTGCTATAATAATCTTTTCGTGTGCACTGATAGCATTTTTAATGCATTCCACGGCAATTTTTGGAAGGCATTTTGGTGATTTATATACGGTTAAGAATTAAACGCCAAATGCTTTGAATTGGAGGCATTCACAATGCCCACCCCATCGACTATCTATAAATAAAACCTGAAGAAAATTAGAATTCGGGTCAATAGGCAGAGCTCTCTGGCCTAATTCGTCTATTGTCATCTCATAAACACTTTGGTTTTCATACCCATGAACTACTCCAAGTATGGAATTAAACTCCTCCACGACATCTTCCTCAACATAACTATCACTATCAATAGATAATTATACAATAACTAAACATAAGACATAAACCTTACTACGACAGAAAAGACGAAAATGATGCCTATAACTTCGCACGGGAAAAGAAAATCTTTAGATGGATTTGTTTTTCCTGCAGTGCCACTATCGCCATCTAGTGGCGTTTTTGTTTTTGCAGAAAAATATTACGATATTAAGTTTATATAAAAACTAATATTAAAGCCCGTCGTATGACGTGTGTCACAGTAGGCGAATCTGAAATTTCGATTTTAATTGAGAAATATCGTCTGTGACAGAATCGGTAATTGACCCGACTGCCAATAATAAAAAATTGCTGTCAATATGAAAGCGATATTGTCAAAATAGCTGAAGAATATGTTCTTACTTACAGGTATTGGACATTGAAACTGAAACACCTTCGCAAATAGCACTGGATACCCCCAGGGCTGAATAGAACCTTCTTCTAGGTAATTAATCGTATGCATATCAATGAATTACGTGTCAGAGTTCTTGGTAGTCACTCCAGTAGAAAAGTTCGATAGTAAGCTTCAAATTGTCTGTGCAGAGCGCTATAATAGGAGACATATCCGACTTCAAAAGAGGGCAGATTGTTTGCGCGTGTCTAGCAGGTGTATCTGTGTCCAAAACTGCCACACTTTGTGATGTCTCACGTGCTACAGTATCCAGGGTGATGTGTGCATATGAACTGGAAGGACGAACCACGTCCAGGAGGAGCAACTGCAGGAGAAAACGGAAGTTGTCGGAAAGAGACGTCAGGACATTGACCAGGATTGTTGCACGAAAGCGGAAAACCACCGCAGCAGAAATCACCGCAGAAATGAATACACACCTCCAGGAACCTGTGTGCACGAAAACAATCCGTCGTTACCTGCATAAATCCAACATCCATGGCAGGGTTGCTATACCGAAGCCTTTCATCAGTAGTACAAATGCCTCCAAGCGGGTTCAGTGGTACCGGACGCATAAAACCTGGACGTTGGATGACCTCAAACACGTCATATTCTCGGATGAGTCCAGCTACACTGTCTTCCAAACAACAGGGAGGGTAATCGTCTGGAGGAGCCCCTCTGATGCCTACAACCCAGACTGCTTGGCAGCCGCAGTCAAACACGGAGGTGGATCAGTAATGGGTGGATCAGTAATGGTTTGGGGTGCAAACTGTGCAGGACCTCTACCGATCCTTCCCAAGACGTGTTGCTGCTGTGCTGGCTGCCCACGGTGCCCCAACACCTTATTAAATAAAGATTTTGGATTTCTACCAGGTGTTTCAGTTTCAATGTCCAATACCTGTATTTTTCAAAACTGCTTATCGTTTAGGATCGCTCGTGATCTTCCGCTGTCAGGTGCATGTCTCCAAGCGACATGAGCCCAAGCGAAACGAACTCAGATTTTTCATGTTGTCTAGCGACCTGGTTCTAGGCCAGCCCCTTGGTATCTTACATAACCACTGGCATGTAAAAAAATAACTGCCTACTAAACATTTATTGTCCTGCTGTGCAATCTATGTAGTAAGGTAACATCTACCACTCCTATGAGGATTCTTATTTCTGCCGCTAGCACACACGACCGCACTCTTTCATCTTATTATCTGAGATGAGAATGGGGAGAAAGATGGATTTGAAAATAGAGAGTTTGGCTTTCTTCCCTAGTTTGTGTTGTTAATACGGATTGCCACAATTCGCGTCAGACAAAGCTTGCGTACCGATCCGAGCATCCGATAAATAATGTTACTATGTTACTTGCTTATGATCTTACTAGTTGTTACCCGCGGCTTCGCACGCCCGCGCCATCTGTTGAGGGGAATTACAAAGCAAAAGCAGATAATTTTAAATGAAAACCCCAGAAAGTGGGGAAGGGGGGGGGTCGTAGGGGGCTGATTTTTGGCGATAGAGCAGGTCCTTTATTGATAAGCCTGCCCTGAAAATTTCAAGTCGCTAGCTCAAACCGTCTAGGAGGAGATAGAATTACAGATAAATAAATAAATGCACGCAAGAGTTTTAGTATATACCGGGTGGGCAAGAAATAACGTGAGGTGTTCAAAGCTCGCTAGCGGGAATTCTATTAGGCCAAATGCAGTACATTTTGGTGTATATACTTAGTGGAACATGCAGTTTCGATTTCTGCAAAAAAAAGTACCAAAAGTCGCCATAGGGGGCGAAAACAATGAATACCTAATTGTCAAATGAACAAATACCGTACAAACCAACTTTGGTAACAACAATAAACAATGTTTTATTTTTAATTACAAATGTGTTTCAATATGACCACCAGTGTGCTGTTCCAATAGCTGCATGCGGTACACGACATTTCCTATGGCAGCTCGGAGCATATCTGCATTAATTAGTCTGATATGTAACGTTATTTGATCCTTTAAGGTTGAGAGGTCAGGAACATGTGCTTGATACACAAGGCTTTTCAAATATCCCCATAACCAAAAATCACAAGGGTTGAGATCAGGCGACCTGGGTGGCCATACCATGGGGATGCACGACTAATTATTCTGCTGTCTGAAAAACGTTCTCGCAAGATCTGCTGCACCTGACGTCCGATGTGCGGTGGCGCACCATAATGCATAAAAATGGTAGAATCTTGACAACCGTTTTCCTGCAATCGTCGTATCACAAAATTTTCAAGCATATCGGCATAACTGGCAGAATTGACGGAACAAGTCACCGGTCCACGGGGACGGATTTCTTCAAAAAAGTACTGTTAGTTTCGATGATGAAAGAAGCAGTAAAGCCGCACCATACTCTTAGTTTCAGTGAATGCATAGGAGTTGGCAGACACACTTGTGGATTTGATGCAGCCCAAATACGGCAGTTGTGGGTATTGATATCACCATTCAAATAAAAATGTGCCTTATCACTCCATAAAATTTGCCATGGCCATGCATCATCCACTTCCATACGTGCTAAAAATCTCAACGAAAAGTCAGTTCGGGTACGTTCATCTCCAGTGAGCAATTGTTGAACAGGTGTGAGTTTATAGGGATAAAATGTCAATATCTTATGCAATATTTTCCTCACCGTCGAATATGAGATATCTGTTTGGCGTGCTATTGCGTGTGCACTGCTGGTACCCTACACAGTAATCATCTACTGTTCCACAACAGCAGTTGCAACTTCTTCAACGTGTTGCTGCCTGATTCGTTTGCGTCCCCGGCCTGGTTGCACTCCTAGAGTTCCGGTAGATTCATATCGTTCAATCATTTTCCGTAAGTTAGTTATGCTCATCGGTCCTCTTTGTAACGTTTTCAATCGCCGGAATTCACGAAGGGCAGCACTTGCATTGTCGCTCTTCTGATAAAACAACTTGACTAATAACGCCCGGTCAGGCAAAGTAAGCGTCATCGTCAGGCCATTCGTTCGTGAATGATGGGAAATCCTCAGCCATGCCTTTTATTATCATGACTGCTCAACACGGAACGCGCTTATGCAAATGTATTCATTGTTTTCTTGAAATAAGCGCCCCCCATGGCGACTTTTGGTACTTTTTTTTGCAGAAATCGAAACTGCATGTTCCACTAAGTATATACACCAAAATGTATTGCATTTGGGCTAATAGAATTCCCGCTAGCGAGCTCTGAACACCTCACGTTATTTCTTGTCCACCCGGTAGATTCGAAAGCCCGTCGTAAGACAGTTGTAAACACCAGGGCAAACGGTAAATTCAATTTTATTTTTGAAAATCGTCTGTGATAGGACTGTCAAAAGTAAAAAAGTCGCTGTCAGTATGAAAGCGAGACTTTCACAATGTTACAAATTCATTACTGTCAATTTCACAGTGATTAACCTAACAGAGAAGAATATCTACCACTGTTAAATGTAAACTTTGGTCCTCAGTGAAACTGGCATGTTGGGCTAGTTTTTTTTTCCCTGCTTTTTGGCGTTTTAATCTCTCTTTATATAACTTTCTCGACAGACCGTTTTGGGTATATATTGCACGACTACTCTATATTAAAGTAAGAAAATTAATTATATAAGAGAGCAGGAGTGATCATATAAAAAATTTACGCTATTGTCAAATCCCCGTCGGAAGAAAAGTTGTAAAAAATATGGGTTCGAGGATTTGACAAGAGAAAAAGAAGTTCGGAAGGAAAACACCCCCGCCGGTAGTAGACGGACCCCGTCAAGAGGAGCAATTCTGAAGCCGCGGGATTGGAGGAAGAACGAGAAGTCTGAGCTTCGGGATTGGAGGATGAAATGCGCAGTCTCGGCTCAGAATCCTCCAAGCTCAGATAAAAAGAGAGGAAAAAGACAAGAGCTTCAGATAGTAACAAATTCTCTTCGAATTAGGAACGTTGGATGCCGACCGAACCAGATGAGATGTCAGGACAGTATTCGGAGTAAATGTTACGAATCCAGGAGGCTCGGAAGACCAACGGCAAGTAATCTATGTAGCAATAAGTACATTAATTATTGTTCTTGCCTTGTTGAAGATAGTCGCCGTGCTGAGACAAGATCGTCGGACGGAAGGAGGCTGCCGCTGCCGTCGACGACTCACTTTTCCCGGCATCAAACTGCAACGAAGACCGTGGAGAAAATTAACCGGTCCCATGAAAGAAAGTATTTCAGCCAAGGCGTACGTCCGAGATATTCCAGCCCCGATGCTCAGGAGACCTCATCGCCCGTGAATAGGAAATCATGCTCAAACGGCAAACGACCGAATAGCCGGAGTCGAAGAAGGCGTCATCCAAGAGAACGCATTCCTTCAGCTAACCTCTCGCATAGTAAGCATGATAAATTTTACTATGATCTGTGTGTGAACTCATGTGTGACTATTGCAGATGACAACAGATTAAATAATTCGACTGGCGAGTACGTTGAAGAGCTACAGCCGGACTATGCAAACGACCAGGGTGCATGCAGCTCTGCTTCCACATCAGACGTGAATTTGGAAGTTAAAGACGTAGCCAAAACACCTGACCGATCCAGCGACATAACCGACTCGTGCTCGGTAGCAGAGGAAGGTATACAAGTAGGCTCTACTTCAGACAGCACGATTACACAAACGAAAACCCATCAGCAAGGATACGAGTCCTTGTGTGACACTCATCTATACTTATTCCCGAGGAGAAGGGGATACAGCGAGGCAGCGTGTTCGCCAACAATTCCAGCCGGCTTTCTCGCGGGGCGCCCTGCAGATTGTCCGCGCTCTGACAGCAACGCCGCGTTGTCTGGTACTGTACAGTAATTAGAATTGTGCTAAGATTTTACATTGGATTCCGCTCAAGCTAAGAATCATTGACTCTTATTAATCCAGTATTTTATTCCCTACAGTATCATCTCCTCGGTCGACAAACCTGAATAGGTCGCCGCTATCCGTTGTTGCGGTGCCTAGTCCAGCCCAGGCGTTCTACCTCTCGGATAGCCCAGCCATCTTGGAACCCGCAATCAGCGAAGCAGCTGAAGACATCGAGCGAACGTTGGTAGGAATCACTCGGTGCCAGGCCTCGACGGCATCCCTCGATGCGCGGGTTTCCTCATCTCAGGAAGACGACCTGGACTGATAAAAAAATCTTTATTCCCAATTTATTTCTCTCATTATATGCTAGCAAACTCTGCTAAAATTGTAATTAATCATTATTGGATAATTAAATCAATTATCATACTACCTCCTTGCTCCCACTCTGTTCGTACGTTAAAAATACACGACAATTAATGATTTTTTATATACATTAATGCCGAACACTATTATTTATTTCATTATATTTTGGTCCTTCGACCAAACAGATTAACTCTGTTCCCGAAAAGATAGGACACATATTCTTGTTAAAAGTTTTACTTATACTCTATCAGAATGTGAAGGTAAAAATCAAAAAAAAATGAAAAAAAGTGACGACGGAACGACAAAACATGTATCCTAAAAACATTGAACAACTCTTACGAAAACGGGTATCCGGTAACATGACGAGTATTGGTGATACAAACAATGCATACTTATCCTTGGTAACATAGCGATGACGCTTATAGACATGACGCTCTGTATGTTTGTCTGTCTCTCTGCCTGTCTGTTCGCTATGCATTTCAAAATGGCCAGACCAACCTTGATGAAATTTTCCATGATAATTCAGGTGGACCCTGGGAAGGTTTTAGGCAGGTCATGGTGGAGATCTCACGCTTCATGGATAGCACACTTTACATGTCGTTATCCCCCTTCCTAAATAGATGCTTTATCTTCAGAAAAACGATGCCTTGCTGTTAAAGTTTACTTGCCATGTCCTTTTATTGGAAATTTAGAAGAATAAATGATATTATGATAGAGTTTAAATAAAGAGCAAACATCAAATATAAACCCTCTCTTAGATAGTTTATCACATGTAGAATATTTTAGAAGATGATTATTAGTTATATGCGTAGCATACTATTTTATTGTTGCTATCATCCTATCATTCGTTTGCTTTAGAAATCAAGGAATATCAAATAAACTCTAGCAATCGATCCGGTGGACCATCATCAAGCAAATTTCGGACAATGTGCTGCTACAATTCTGTGACCAATAATAACTGGCTCCCTATGTGTTGTGTATATTCTCTTTTTCTCAACAATTCTCACAGAAAAAAATTTTTAAGTATCTTCTCTAAATATAGAATTTTTGATGGCACGCCAAGACTTGCCAAATCTCCATCATTTCGTGGAATCTGTTGCGGGATGCTATTTACTCTAATTCTCGACATCTTTTGCAAGATTCTGTGACTGTCTTACCGACAGTTCAACATTTCCCTGAAATCCAAATGTTCTTGAGCCACTATTGCCTAGAGTTTATTATCGTTTATGTAGGAAATTCACTCTCCTTTCCTCTCACGTGAACCAAGTGAATGCTACCTTCGGATCTTTCTCGTATTTGGATCTCGTATTTGCGTATCTGCCAACAGTGTAAAAGCTAATAAATCTGGATTTACAAACCGCTTTTGTCCCTGTTAGTTTTGGAATGAGTGTCTTCAAATTTTTGTACCTAATCACCATTTTATACAAGCAAGCTAACGTACAGGTTGCAAAAGTATGTGTCGTTATTTTCCAAATAATTACAAGGGTAGGTCATAAAGTCCTTTCAATTGCCACAAAATTTCATATTTAGAATATTGTTTAGACACTCAAATAAAAGCAAATACAGGGCAAGTCAAAATGTTGCAGCCCGAATCTCTGAACTGTGCATATCCTTTACGAATGAACTCACCAATGTTTGTTACGGAAATCTCGTTGAACACTAATCACAGAGTTGTTTTACACTCTGCTTGGAAACTAAACTGTGAAAGTTAACCTTTCGAAGCACTTACCTCACATTACGATACATTCCTTACCCTTCACGAAATAAACTTCTGAAATCGGGTCCATCATTTTGACTTGCCCCGTATAAGCTTTCCTTAATTCAAAGCATTTCTGTAATACTAAGTCAATTTACGAGAATAATTACAATTTCATCTTTCAGTCAAAGAAAAATGACCGCTTAGGAGCTAAGGACAAAAAATACCTGTTTGTTTGCCCTGCCATTGGATACCAGTGGATACCAGCCTCCACTGTGCGTCTCCAAGCTGTGTTCCTGGATACCAGTGGCGCACAATCTGCTGAGTAGTATTGAAGCTACTTTTTCACTAGTCACCTTGACTTCTGCATCCGTACCAAAGCGCCCTTTAGGCTCTTTTTTCTTGGTCAAAAAGATGAAAATTGCATGTGAAGAAACCGGAACTCTAGGGTGGATATTTTGATACTTTACACGACTTGCCAGAATTCCAGATAGCAATCCAATATGCAGGTTTCTTCGTAAAGAAGCCCATGCACTTGAATATTATAATCGAGCAGCCATAAACATCTCATCACAAAATTGAATTCCGAGGAGGCATACAGAGATATTCTGGAAACATCTCAGTTCTATGTTGTTACATTTCTATGGCAACGGTGAATATGTTTTCCAGATGACAATGTTTTCAGGCTTCATTTCAATGGTACATGGAATGAACTATGCAAAACCAATCCGGATTGTAATGTTTGGTGAGGATTGCCAGAGCTGGACAATATAACCAGGTGGAATACCTTGTATAAGATAGCCAAAGGACTTGTGGATACTATACACAGAATGGATGCTGCTATAATCGCTACACGCGGTGGCTCTGAAACATGAAGACTTTGAATAAATCATGTTTCTCCATTATCCGACAAAGTCCGAGCACTTTCTTCAGCATAGGGTACATTTACAGTTATTCTGGATATTAATGGCCATACCTAATATGCTAGCCACAGAGATAATAGAATTAGACTAATGAATGGAGCAAATAATTCCTGATTGATATCTTGCTATCTAATACATTAATTTATTGATAATCAATCGAATCAATATTTCTTGTGTGCTTGAGGACGAGGGTAAGGAAGAGGAGCAAAGCTTTCATGCAATTAGGTGATCAATATTATTTAGAGAGGATCTCAGCCCACTCCGACATGGTAGCATTTACTGACGCTTTCACTTATTTCTCCCAAGTTTTTGGACTTAACTTTCTCACAGAACAATCTCGAGAGAAGCGCGTTCTACTAAGAACCGTGTTCTTTGTCGAGCTTTTCATTCACTTCCTCATTTTCTGTGAATATTTTTCAGCAGCAATTCGGGTTTTCAGCTTGGATAACTTCCTGAAAAGCTTTCTAGCGTATATTCTGGCAAGTTTGAAAACCCTCGTTGCTATCATCCTGTCAGTCTTTTCCTTTAGAAACCAGCGAGGATTAAATAAACTCTATCACTCAATCCGATGGGCCATTCTCAAGCAAGATGTGGACAATACTCTACTAAAATACTTCCTCATTAATGTCATCGTTACAGCAGTAATAACTGGCTCCCTATGTATTGAGCATCTCCTTCTTTACCACACAATGATTTCTCAAAAAGAAATTAGTGAAATAGCCTTGCATAAAGAGTTTTTGAACCAACACCAAGTATTCTACAAAATCGTCTACATTTGGTGGATCCTGTTGGGCGACGCCTACGTTGCGCTATTTACTCTAACTCTCGGTATCTTTTGCAAGATTCTCTCTTTGTGTTATCGACAATTCAACAGTCACCTGAAATCCAACTTTCTCTATAACCGCCATTGCTCAGAGTCTAAAATCGTTCGTCTGCGGAGCCAATTTGCCCTCCTTTCCTCTTACGTGAATCAAGTGAACGTCATCTTCGGTCCTATCCTGGCAATTTGGATCTTTTATTTCGTCGTATCTATGTGCGTGAGCGCCAACAGTGTAAAAGCTAATTCATCTGGATTTACAAGCATTGCAGTCCCCATCAGCCTTGCAATGAATTTCTGCAAAGACTCGTATCTCTTCTTCATTTTATGTAAGGAAGCTAACGTTCTGGCTGCACAGGTATGTCTCGCTGTGTTTTAATCGCTTGAATTTTAAATTCAGTACCTATCCGGTTGGCCAATCAGAAAGGTTTATATTATAACCATCGATGTATAGAGAAGAATATACATAGAGAATGTTTGTGTGATTTTTTTGCACAAATCTACAGTTTTATTCAAATCTTGCTGAAATTTTTGCTTACTTGACTTAAAAAAATGAGGTGTGGTCACCACGCGACTTTCTTATACATAAATGTCCTAGTCCAAATACAGAAAAAAAATAAAACAACTCTCTAAAACGGCTACAAAATTTTGAAAAGTTTGTGAATAAAAGTTACTTCAAATTAGCTTCTAAACACTTTGGTATAGATTCCAAATTTTCCTATACCATCTACTTTCGCCCACATTAGCAAAAACAGGATTTTGTCAAGAAGAGAACTGGTACTTCCGGTTGGAATTTTGAAAAATTTTCTTTACAAAGGTTGTTTAAAATTAGCTTCTAAACACTTTTGTACATTTTACAAATTTTCTTATTCCATCTTATTTCGCCTAAATTAGCAAAAAACTGGATTTTGATAAGAGTAGAACGGGGACTTTCGGTTGGAATTGTAAAAAATTTCCTTAACAAAGGTTGTTTAAATTTAGCTTCTGAAAACTTTTGTAAACTTTACAAATTTTCCTATTCCGTCTTATTTCGCATATATTAGCAACAAACTGGATTTTGAAAAGAGAAGAACTGGTACTTCCGTTTGGAATTTTGAAATTTTTTCTTAACAAAAATTGTTTAAAATTGTAATTGTAACGCTTTTTACTCCCTTCAAAATTTTCATAAACGCAATGGTTAACGAGATATTTCAAATTTTATATTTGGCGCTGGAGTAAACTGATATTTCTGGTTCACCGATTCCATTGGAAAACTAATCAAACCTCCCGAGGTAGATTATAATCTTAAGTTTAAATTTTGGTCTCGATAGCTTTAACCGTTTGGACATACACACACAGACTGACACACAGACAGTTACACAGAAATTTTACAAAAACCATTTTTTTGTAATCTAGGAACTCTAAAACGTGAAGATCAATGAAAATCTTGAGGTCGAAATTACTATGTATAAGAAAGTAAAATGGACTTTGACCAGAGTAGAACTGGTACTTCCGGTTGGAATTTTGAAAAATTTTCTTAACAAAGATTGTTTAAAATTGTAATTGTAACACTTTTCAATCCTTTCAAAATTTTCA
The DNA here is from genome assembly GCA_023313115.1 of Rhysida immarginata. Lineage (NCBI taxonomy): Eukaryota > Metazoa > Arthropoda > Chilopoda > Scolopendromorpha > Scolopendridae > Rhysida > Rhysida immarginata. The sequence continues at coordinate 80,116 of JAHWFO010069758.1, read as the reverse complement.
TAAACGCAATGGTTAACGAGATATATCAAAATTTATATTTTGGCGCTAGAGTAAACTGATACTTTCGGTTCACCGATTCCACTGGAAAACTAATCAGACCTCCCAAGGAAGATTATAATCTTAAGTTTAAAGTTTGGTCTCGATAGCTTTAGCCGTTCGGACGCTATCGTGGACACACACACACATTTTCCAGAAATCAGTTTTTCGTAATCTAGGGACCCTAAAACGTATAGATCAGTGAAAATCTGGAGATCGAAATTTTTCGTGATTACAATACTTCCTTATATTATGTATAAGAAAGTAACAAGAGGAAAGTCACGTCTACATGACTTTACGATCCGCCTTTCCCAATACTTAAAGTAGAATACTTAAAGTACTGTAGAATTTAGGTGCGCACTCTTTCAGTTCGCACGTTGAGGAAAAAGGCCAAAGTGCATACTGATTTTCTGGAAGTCCATAAAATTTCTTATTCAATTCACTTTTATTCATTCCAATTGCCCAATTAGATTCCGAGCCATTCCAAGTCAAATTTGAAAATCAGTTCGTTTCTCAACATCTTATATATGCATCTATTCAAATCTTTTTCCTTTATCCCGTGACCCTTCCCACTTTCTTCCCCACAAGCGCGATCTTCCCATCTTTCTCCAGCTCGCATGCTTATCGCCATTTACGAAGCTTCTCCTCTTTTCCGAATTATCATTTAATCTTTACAATAGTGTAGAACTTCCCGGCATCTCCCCCCGTTCTCTGCATCTCATTATTATACAAGAAAAACAAACTGAACCATCATCAATATCATGTTTTTACTATAAAAGTTTTTTGCATGGGCTCAGTTAGTTGATAGATAATGTAAATAATTTAGGCAGGATAGAGATGCAAGAGAAATTCTACACTGGGTGATCGGTTAACGAAGAGTGGGGATTACGAACAAATCGGATAACGAACACTTTCGCGAAAGATTTTTATGTTGATATAACGTACACACGTTCGGATAACGAAAATCTCACAGAACAAGCATAGAAGAAGCGACGCTCCGCATAAGGTTTTCTGAACACTATGTTTCTCTCACTCTACGAACAGTTTCTGCAACGAGACTTTGACAGTTTTATACAGGGTCAGGCATTTATCTTGAGACAACTGAATATCTCGTCAGCAAGACTTTTTCGAAAAAAAATGTTCCAGTTAAAAGATATTTGATTCAGAGGTGGAAATGCAACGCCAATGCTCATTTTTCGTTGGGTGGATGGGTTCAAGGTTTTTTCAAAATCAACTTCGTTTTTTCAAATGGAAACCTATATTTTTCTCATCAGTTCCGCAATCTACGTAAAAATAACAAACAACTTTTGTTCGAAAAATCATTGTGTTGGACCTTTATTTCTTGTGATATTCAACTTTGAAATTTGTTAACTACAAAAAAACTGTGAATATTAGTACACTTCCTAATTCAGAACTTCACACAAGGCTGCAAGGCTTTATAACAAATGCTCAAAATGATGACCTTCGACTTCGATACACTTAATAATTCGATTTATAAAAGATTGATGCGCTCTCAAAAGAGTCTCCCTCTTAATATTGCTACAGGCATTTCGAATGCGCTCCTTCATGTCCTCTCGAGTTGTTGGTTGCGACTGGTATACCTTTTCCATAAGGTAACCCCATAGGAAAAAGTCCGGAGAAGTTAGATATGGTGATCTCGCAAGCCAATTAACTCGACTGCCCCTGCCGATCCAACGAGCATTGTAATCGCGATCTAATATTTGTCGCGCAATCAGTGAAAATGGGCCGGACACCCATAATGCTGAAACCACATGTTTTGTCTAACTTCCAAACTTGCTTCATCGAGCTATAGTGGTAAGTCTTGGTCCAAAAATGTCTGTATTTCTGTCCATCCAATGTACGTCAGTTAAATAGGGACCTATCAGTTTGTCACCCAAGATTCCACACAAAACATTGACAGTCCAAGGACGTTGATGACCAATTTCGCGTAACCAGTGTGGATTTTCTGCAGACCAATAATGCATGTTGTGCCGACTCAACTCTCCATTATTAGTGAAACCCGATTCATCTGAAAATTAGATGCGAAAAAAGAAATTATTATCCATTTCGATTCTACTACGTGCCCATTGACAGAATATCACTCGATTCTTAAAATTATCTCCATGGAGATCTTGATATAATGACGCATGTTATGGGTGAAATTTATGACGCTTCAGGATCCACAGAACACTTCTTTGAGATATTCCAGAATTGTTAGAAATCGCGAATCGCGCAAGAACTGATATGAAGAGCATGAGCGACTGCTGCTAACACGGCGATTTCATTATCTACACCAGTTACTGACCGTCGGCGTTCTCATTTTTTCGGTTGTACACTTCCCTCTTCTGAAAACTGTTTCACAACAAGACAGAAAGAAGTACGCGTATAAACGTGTTGCTTGATCAACATCTCGTCCAGATTCACCATAAATTAAAATCATTTCAATTTTTACTGCGACTGATAATTTTTCCATATTAGCTTACAATGGAATGAAGAACTAGAACTGAAAACGAGCATGAGTGAACTGAAAATGATCATCTTCATGAAGTTCGTTACTTGCTCGTCTAAGGTCATCATTTTGAGCATTCTTTACAATAATACAAAAACAGACGAAGTTGAATATCACAAGAAATAAAGGTCCAACAGAATAATTTTTCGAACAAATGTTGTTCGTTTTTTTCGTAGATTGCGGAACTGATGAGAAGAATATAGATTTCCATTTGAAAAATCGAAGTTGATTTTGAATTAACCTTGAACCCATCCACCCAACGAAAAATGAGCTTTGCCGTTGCATTTCCATCCCTGAATCAAATAACTTTTATCTGGAACATTTTTTTCGAAAGCGTCTTGCTGACGAGATATTCAGTTATCTCAAGATGAATGCCTCACCCTGTATATCACCAGAATCATTAGATGAACCAACGACTTGTAATTTGCCAATAATGCGTTCCGTGTCCAATGTACACACGGATGCAATACAAGCACTAGATCTTGGGCGCTTCGAATTGCTGTAAGGTGTAGAACAAAGCAACCCATATTGAACAGAATCTTTACGCCCCACGAACGAAAAAAATAACTGATGAAAATACAAGACTATATATACAGGGTGTTAACAGCACCATTCTAAATTTTGGTTTTAGACATTTTCGATAAGGAACTTTTTGCTTAGACTGATGTATGGAATCACACTATGTAATTATTGTCCTTCCATTAAGAAACACCCTGTATAAGCAATGGCGTAATGAATGGCATATCGAAGGGAGGGGATGCAGAGGAAAGGGCATGGTGCCCGGGGCGCTAGCCTTGTTACCCTTGCTAGGCGGATGCCTTATTACCCCATAATTTCGAAGTTAATAGAAAATATTATATTTAAAAGAATTAAAGTTAATTCCTGATCAATAATTCCATATCAACAATGTGGATTCCAATTGATCGTTATGTTAAGGCTGCAAAAGCTATCAAAAATATCAATTTTTTTTCTTCAGCCTGACGTATCCAAGGTCTTTTTTATCGTTGAAAGAGCGCAATCAGTTTATGATCTTCAGGTCTTATATATATAATTGATCTTTATCTCTTACTTACTTTTCAAACCGGCTTATCCGTTAAGTCACAGGGACAGCAACCCTATAGAGGATCTTCCACCATCAGGCGCATGTCCTCAATGAGAATACCTAAGCGACCCGAACGCAGATTCTTCATGTAATCTAGCCACCTGGTTCTAGGCCGACCCCTTAGTCTCCTAACCACCGGCTTGGAAAATAGCAACTGCCCAGGAAAACTTGTTTGCGGCATCCGTATCACTTCACCAAGACAACTCAATCCGGAGAAGTAGCGGCTCAACACCCTTATTGCGTTGCTGTGCACTCAATCTTGTAGAGTAACATCTCCCACACCTCTCCTGAATCTCATTTCTGCTGCTTGCATCTGCGATCGCACTCTTTTGGTCATTACCCAAGACTCGTGACCACACGGAAAGTAAAGACAAACATAGATTTGAAAACAGAGCTTGGCCTTGTTTCCTAGCTCACATTTCGTTCAGATCGCGGTTAGGTCTGACACAGCTTGCTGAGCCGATCCATTATCCAATTTTCTATCCTATCGCCCATCACTCGTGAATGCAGTCCCGTGATACCTGAACTTTCCCCTAACACGGAGAGCGCACTGAAGAGCTCACGTAGCGTTAGAACAACGGATCTTTCCATTTTTCCTTAAAATACTACACAGTGTTGCACAGGGATCCGTCCATCTCGTTGGCTATTTTTTTGTAGTTCATTTAAATCCCTAGGTATATAACTTAGAAACGTGAGTCCACATGTCTCCACAGATGAATGTCTAAAGGGGTATGGAGGTCAGAGAAGTAAGGCATCCAGGCAATGAGATCGACACGTCCTCTCCATCTTCTTGACAGGTACAGAAATACCTGGATCTCCAACTATTCCTGGAAATATCCTATTGAAAAACGTTTCTCAACCTATTACTCTGTGCGAACCAATAAAAATTAAAATAAATTCACAGACCGGTAATACAATTATTTTAAAGTAAACTATCTGATGCACCATAAAGTCAAAAACTGTGTACACAATTATACGTAAAAAAAATTAGTGTGCTTAAGACCACATGACCGAAGTGAAAACTTTTATGGCGACTGCAATCGATTCTAAGTAATGTATAGGTGAATGATATAAATATAATTATGGATGTTATTACTTGGACGAATCAGGACCAAGCTATATATCAATATTATATAGTATAAAACCATTTATTTTCCTTCGTTTTCTCATTAGATCTTCACTTACGTAGGGTGCTTTTGAAAAAGATGTCGTGAGATACCTAGCGATTTCTGCTCCTTAAAATAAACACAAGTTTCCTCATACGTAATGTCGAAATTGCATTCTTTAAATGAGTAAACAGCTCGTGAAGTTTGGTTATACTCCGCCCATAACGTAAACAAAACCTCGTGAAACCATTAATGATACCATTCCAGCAGGTACTACTAAAAATATCAAGTATCATTAATTACTCGTTATATTTACTCATGACACGTTGTTACGATTGTTTAATATATATACAACCGTACCGTAAGGTGCCATATGGTACAATTAGGGCAAGTGCTACTAAACCAATTCCCGCTATCATTATTTACTCGTTATATTCAGTCATGACACATTGTTACGAGCTGTTTGATATATTACATGCCATATCTTAGCATTAAAAGTTCAAACAGTACCATAGGGTGCATATAGTACCATTAGGGCACGTGCTACTAAACCACTTCTCACTATCATTATTTACTCGTTATATTCAGTCATGACACGTTGTTACCAGTTGTTTGATATATTACATGCCATATCTTAGCATTGAAAATTACAACAGTACCATTGGGTTCCATATGGTACTATTACGGCACGTGCAACTAAACCAATTCCCAATATCATTGTTTACGTTATATTCAGGCATGACACGTTGTTACGAGTTGTTTGATATATTATATGCCATATCTTAGCAATGAAAGTTACAACAGTACCATAGGGCGCTATATGGTATCATTATGGCACGTGCTACTAAACCAATTCCTACTATCATTATTTACTCGTTATATTCAGTCATGACACGTTGTTACGAGTTGTTTGATATATTACATGCCATATCTTAGCATTGAAAGTTACAAGAGTACCAGAGGGTGCCGTATGGTACTATTAGGGCACGTGCTATTAAACCAATTCTCATTATCATTATTTACTCGTTATATTCAGTCATGACACGTTGTTATGAGATGTTTGATATATTACATGCGATATCTTAGTATTGAAAGTTACAACAGTACCATATGGTACCAATAGGGCACGTGTTACTAAAAAAATTCCCAGTATCATTATTTACGCGTTATATTTAGTTATGAGACATGCTTACATGTAAACGTGTCACTAGACCAATATCTGCTATCACTAGTTACTCTTATATATTCATTCATGACACATCGTGACGAATTGTTTTATATATTACATGTCATATCTGGTTATAGGAAATTTTTAAGGGGGTATCATAATTTTACCATTAGAGCACGTACCTATTCATGGTAGTTCACGTTCGATCTTGTTCGTGCTCTGTCTCCTAATAATGGATTGGTGAAAACAGGGTGTGGTAAAGTTAATTTGTTTTCAAGTTATCATACAAAATGCTGAGCGTGACGAATCAGACACTTTCACTCTCCAGCAAAATTCTGTATATGATGTGCCTATGGAAGTTTTCACTTCAAAAATCCCACTAATACACAACGAGACTTTATGAGAATTAGTGTTTTTTGTCTTTATTTACGTGTAAATTAACTGCATGAGATCAAAGGTCCGCTAGGTAGATTTAGTTATTGAAAATCAGTTTTGAAGTTTATTTTGCAATACAGTCGAACACCCATATAACGACTCTTTCACCCTATAACGAAGTGGTCCCAAACAAGATAAACATGTATTAACCTTGAGTATTAACCATGAATGAATTTTCCGTATAACAAATTTTCAGGAGAGTGGCCAATGATTTCGTTATAAGGAAGTTCGACTAAATCAAGTTAAAGTTATTTATCGTGGGCAGGAAATTATTTTCTGCGGACTGGCGGTCAAAAATACTCCAATACAAAATGAAAATGTGGCAAAATATCTGTGTGGAATCTGCGTAAGATAGTAAGCAATTATCCACAGCGTAGTCGAGAGATCACTATCAGTGCTATCATACGCAGGCTCTCCTTACCTTTGTAAGCTATGCTTCTACCGAGCCATACATGCAACAATAAAGGAAAACTGTCCAAAGGTGTTCCAAATGGTGATAAAATGCAACAATGTGCAGAGTTATCTTGCACAGATGTCTGTTCTTAGACGGACGGAAGATATAACGAAGAATAGCTTTATGGATACCAGAATTCAGTGGTTACGTCTCTTTGAATTTACATGTAATGAAGTATTCAATGCAGATATAAGTAATTTATTAGCCTTAAACCTAACACAGGCCAACACTGTTTGGTGCCTGCGATTTTTAGCACATTTTCTATATATAGAAATGTGCTTATGTGATCGGTTTGTCCAGCTGTCCGTCCGTCCGTCCGTCTGTAGACAATCCCACAATTCATTGCGTTGCATGTATTGAATTGCATGTATTGCAATCTCACAATTCATTCAATCATGTCTTGAATTGCTGGAAGAAACGAATTATCCTCGCATTTGGTAAAACGCGTGTTGAGAACATGGGTTCGGTTCTGCGCGTGCTCTAAACATTAATGAGATGGTGTGCGTGCAGGATGCACGTGTTTGACGATTATTAAAAGGGCAGTTCGCTCCCTAAATCAAGAGAATTTTTTTATTCCTAGGGAGCTTAGCATTTATGACGATAACTTGAAAACGAATTAACTTTTTCACAGTCTGTTTTCACCAATCCATTAAAATGGGACAGAGTACGCAGAAGTAGGAACGTGAGATAGCAGGAATAAGTACGTGCTCTAATAGCACGTGCTTAAATAGTACCATTATGATACCCTCTTAAACATTTCCTATAACAAGATATGGCAAGTAATATATCTAACAAATTGTCACAATATATCATGAACGAATATAAAAGAGTGATAGCAAGTATCGGTCTAATGGCACATGTACGTGCAAGGATGTCTCATGAATGAATATAACGGTATATAGTAATGTCTGAATTGTTTAGTAGTACGTGTTTTAATGGTACCAAGTGGTACCATTGGAACTTTCAATGCTAGGATATGGCATTAATATATCAAACCACTCGTAATAACGTGCCATGAGTGAATATCACGAGAAAATAATGATCATAGTTATTGGTTTAGTAGCACGTGCCCTAATGGTGCCCTATGATACCATATGGTAACCTTGGAACTTTCAATGCTAAGATATGGCATGTAATATATCAAACGACTCGTAACAACATGTAATGAGTGAATATCATGAGAAAATAATGATAATTGTTATTGGTTTAGTCGCACGTGCCCTAATGGTGCCCTATGAAACCATTGGAACTTTCAATGC
>JAHWFO010069758.1:56488-71777 GCA_023313115.1 Rhysida immarginata | reverse complement strand
CGACTCGTAACAACATGTAATGTGTGAATATCATGAGAAAATAATGATAATTGTTTTTGGTTTAGTAGCAAGTGCCCTAATGGTGCCCTATGAAACCATATGGTACCATTGGAACTTTCAATTCTAACACATGGCATGTAATATATCAAACGACTCGTAACAACATGTAATGAGTGAATATCACGAGAAAATAATGATAATGGTTATTGGTTTACTAGCACGTGCCCTAATGGTGCCCTATGGAACCATTGGAACTTTCAATGCTAAGATATGGCATGTAATAGATCAAACGACTCGTAATAACGTCCCATGAGTGAATATCACGTGTAAATAATGATAATAGTTATTGGTTTAGTAGCACGTGCCCTAATGGTGCCCTATGGTACCATATGGTAACCTTGGAACTTTCAATGCTAAGATAGGGCATGTAATATATCAAACGACTCGTAACAACGTGCCATGAGTGACTATCACGAGTAAATAATGATAGTGGCAATTGGTTTTGTAGCACGTGCCCTAATGGTACAATACAGAATTTATAGAACTTTTAATGCTAAGATATGGCGTGTAATATATCAACCAACTCCTTACGCGTTATTAGATCTTTTGTTATCCATAGCTTATTTGAATCAAGAGTTTAGTACTCTTAGGCTTAATGGTATTTAAAACTCATTACTAATTAATTTATTAGTAGTTAATCGCTTGCTTCAATAAGAGTTTAGTAATTTAATATGAAAATCTAATAGATGCTTACACATAACGCTTCAGCAATTGAGGCTCACTTCGTTTAACATTATGTGAGAATTCTTACAAATTAAAGAACTTTTATTTTTTTAAGTGTATGAGGAATAACTTCACTCTCCATTTACCTTTCATTCTTCAAGTTTATTCTTTTAAATTCTCTCTATACGTTAGCCTATTTAAATAGTAATTTACAATTTAGTTTCATATTTATTTATTTACTCTCAAGTGTTTTAAAATGTTGGTTAATTCTATATATCCATGTACGATGCTATAAATAGAAAATGTGCTCCCTTTATCCGCTTTGGCGGTAAAATCATTCTTGTTTTAAGTGTTTCTCGGTAATTATGGCACCCTAAATTCTAAAACGCTGTCAGATTTGGTGTATTAGACCCAATTTTTGAGATTATGTATAATGCTCTTGCTGATTGAAATGTTGGGGACTTGCTGAAACTTTTTTAAAAATCACTGTTGATTTCTGCAGTTGTGGAATATTTGGCTTCGTCAAATGTTGATTTTTCTATTAACAGCCTCTGGGAGCATAGGCAGACTGCTGAAAGTGAGAAGCTGTGTTCCTTTACAATGGAGCAGACTATTTGTACCGAATAGTTTCCGAGTTACGCAGTCAACATCATAACACGTGCTGGTTAGTACTCGCAAGTGAGCACGGGTTACGATGTTGAGTGCGTAACTCTGAAACTACTGGTTGGAATTTCATCAATTTTCAATGGTACACACAGCTTTATGTACCCTGTTGTTTTAACAAAATTCATCATTCTAGATGTTACAGAACCTGAGTTATTAACTTGTTGATCTTGGTGGTGGCATTTTTATTTCTGTTCATATCTCAGTTAGTGTTCAAATTCGGACGAACTTTTTTGCTTAGAATCACCCATATTACCTCCCCTCCAAGTTTGTACAAACCGTTCAGATACACCCTGTATGTATTTGTTGCGATTGATGTAGTTGACATACAGGGTGTAAATTATCTCCTTCAAAAAAACTACTCAATGACGTAGAAGAAATTCAGGCGATTAGAGTGATATCAGACACTTGCGGGCGCAAATCTCATGCAACGCCGTAAATTGAACCTTAAACTAAGCTGAATGGGTGGCGGTGCATAGCTGGTTTCCCCGCTCCCCACTACCTCATCCCGAAGAGGTCCGCCTTCCACTCCAACGCATTTGTTATTCTCCCAAATTTCATTAATCTCGGCTTCACAGAACCAGAGTTATTAACTTGTTGATCTTGATGGTAGCATTTTTATTTCTGTTCATATCTCAGTTATCGTTCAAATTCGGACCCATATTCATATGAACTTTTTTGCTTAGAATCACCCACACTATCTCCCCTAGAAGTTTGTACAATGAATTCTGAGACACCCTCTATAAGGTAGGTTTCCACTATGTTAAAAACGTCACTCATTGCTGCAATGGGTAAGAAACCTGATTTATCAGAACTGCAAAAGGGGATGATAATCGGCTTTCGGGCCAAGGGTGGCAGTATTTCGGAAACCACGCAGTTTGTGAACTGTTCTCGTGCTGCTGTAGTTAAAGTGAACCGTGACTGGGAAAATGGGACCGTTCAGAAAAAACGGTATGAGAATTGTGGACCATTGATGAGAGAGGTGAACGTCGGCTGCAAAGGTGTGCGAAGGCCAACCGAAGAGCTACATGGACCAACTTACCGCTCTGCCGCTCAAACCAACGAGGGTGCTACCAGAGACGTCTTTATAACCAGAGTACAGTGGATCCTGCTACGTATGGGCCTCCGCAGCTGACGGAAGGTCACCGCACCCATACTGACGAAGGTTCATCGCCAAAAACGGCTTCAATTTGCCCAACAGTACAGAAACTGCACCACTTCTCCCTGAAAAACAGGTTGCCTTCTCCGATGAGTCACGATTTCTACCCCACAGAAGTGACGGCCGTTGGCGGATGAGACGAGAAACTTCCAAGAACAAGCACCCTGAAACCATTGTTGGACGAATCCAGGCTGGTGGCGACAGCGTCATGGTGAGGGGAGTGTTCTCATGGCATTGTCTGGGCCCACTGTACCTGTGAAGGCACTCTCAACCGATTCGGTTATTTATCCATAATTGCAGATCAAATACACCCATACATGGCGACTGTCTTCCCAGAGGGGGATAGGACGTTCCAGCAAGACAATGCGACGTTGCAATTATTCGGGGATGGTTTGAGAAACACGACCAAAGTTCCATTACTACCCTGGCCCCCTAATTCCCCAGACATCAACCCAATCGTGAACCTTTGGGATCACATCGTTTGTCATGTGCGTGCTATGGAACAACCACTGCGTACCCTTCAGCAGCTATCGGATGCTTCACAGGTTGTATGGCAACCTACCAGAATCTTATTGACTCACTCCTACGCCGTCTAGCTGCTGTCCGTATCCTTGCTGTCCATTCGGGATTTTAGCTGGTGGTCATAATAATGTGACTCGACTCTGTATTTATTGATTTTATTTTATACCCTGAGACATTGTTTCTTTTCGTTGGGTTGCTTTTTATCCTGTGGCATTTTATCCGAATTTCAACTCGCACTATAACCCACGTGAAGGCGATTATAAAATGAACTGTTGAATTTTCAGTACTATTTATATAAAAAATTAGAGCTGTTACGACAAAAAATTAGAGCTGTTATGAAATATATCCTAATTCAATTCTTACTTTTTCGGCACAACCCATTTTTTTTTCTCTTGGGCTGTGTTATAGAATTAAGCTAATGAGTAGAGCAAAATAATTCCTGAGTGAAACGTTGCAATCTAATACGTTAATATCTATTGATAATCAATCCAATCAATATTTAGAGTGTGTCTGAGGACGAGGGTAAGGAAAAAAGAGTAAAACCTTTCATGCAATTAAGTGATCAACATTATTCGCACAAGATCTCAACCCAGTCCGATATGACAGCATTTACTAGAGCTTTCACTGGTTTCACGCAAGTTTTCGGACTCAACTTTCTCACAGACCTGACTCGAGAAAAGCGCCTTCTACTAAGAACTCTGTTCTTCGTCGAGATTTTCATTCAAGTCATCATCATGTGCATACGCTTTTCAGAAGCAATTCAGGTTTTCAGTATGGATAACTTCGTGAAAAGATTTCTGGCCTTCATTCAAGGAGCCTTGAAAACCCTTGTTGCTATAATACTGTCAATCGTTTTCTTTAGAAACCAACGAAGATTGAATAAACTCTACCACTCGATCCGGTCGACGATTCTGATAAAGCAGAATGTGGATTATAATATACTGATAAAGTACTTCCTCGTTAACGTAGTGATTATAGCACTATTAAGTGGCTCCCTATGTGTTGTGGGTATCCTCTTTTTCCGCAAAATTATCACTCAAAAAGAATTTAAAGAATCATCCCTAAACACAGAATTTTTTAAGGCACACCATATATTTTACAAAATCCTTATCATTACATGGCACCTGTTGGGCGACGCCTACGTTGCGCTCTTTACTCTAACTCTCGGGATCTTTTGCAAGATTCTATCACTGTCTTATCTACAATTCAACAGTCGCTTGAAAACCAGTTTTCACTTGAACCGCCATTGCTCAGAATCTAAAATCGTTCGACTGCGGAGCCAATTCGCTCTCCTTTCCTCCCACGTGAACCAAGTGAACGCCATCTTCGGTCTTGTGCTTGCAATCTGGATCTACTTTTTCGTCACATCTATGTGTGTCTGCGCCAATAGTATAAAAACTAAATTTTCTGGATTTATAAGCGTAACTGTCCCCATTAGCCTTGGAATAAACATCTTCAAAGATTCGTACATCTTCTTCATTTTATATAAGGAAGCTAACGATCTGGCTGCGCAGGTATGTGTTACTGTGTTTTAATCCTTGAATTTTAAATTAAGTATCTATCTACCACTTGGGCGTTCAAATAAAGCATCCATATAAGGCAAGCAAAACTGTGGCCACTAGGATAACACCAAAAGAAGAGAAACCACTATTCCACATTAAATAGTGGTTTTCTTTTCTTTTTGTGTTAAAATATTCAGAGCCCTGTAGCGAATGGTATGTATGGTGGGTATAGTGAACGGTGGGCAGAATGGCTGCAAAGTTGGAGAGTATGCTAATCAGGACTTTTCGGAGTAAGGCGCTGCCAATAACAGCGACCCTCGTTTTGCGATCTCGATAAGTACAATGGTGTTGACGTTACCAGGATGCTCAGATTTTTTTCTGAACAACGATAATTTTACCGTGGAAGCACCGGTGCCCAGCAGTTATTACACAGAGGTGCGCTGATAACATTGTGTCTTGAGACGCATGGTTCAACGTTATGAGGCAACAGGATGTTCTGCGTCTCTAATACGAAGAGGAAGGAAGCCTCGGGGTGACAGAAGTTAACGAGCAATCAACGGAGACGACGAGCAGAACTCGGAATAGCAAGACAGATATAGCATTCTCTACAGTGTGGAAATGTTTGCGCAAATCATTGCGTGTCTATTCTTATAAGCTCCATCGCGCCCACGCATTGCAAGCCTGTATGCTAGCCTCCGAGAACGGTTTGCTGGAACGTTTGGAGGTGGATGAATTAGTAGCCTGACAACATTCTGTGAAGTAACGGCTCACTTCGACTTGTGAACAGTGAGCACGCAGGATTGCCGCATATGAGACAAATACAATCCTCATCGGGTTCAGGAGGATCCATTACAAAGGATAGAGTGCTTTACTTGCAACGCTTCTTTGAGAGCACAATCCCTGACCAACTAGATCACGTACGTATACAGAGACTGCAGTTCCATATCGGTAAATGTTTCAGCATTCATCATCCCACAGATTCAACAGAGTCACCTTTGAACAAGAAGGTGCTGCTCTAAACGTGATGTTCAACAGTTACTGCGACAATATTCTTCCCAACAACGTGGACACCCTGTTCGCTCGACTTGCGACTTTTCGCTTTGAGGTTATCTTGTAATCGTTGTTTCTTGTGGAGGCATTCATTCATTGATAGAGTTGAAGGACAGCATCGCCTTCCATGTAGGGAACATCTCTTCCGATAAACGGCGTGCTGCTGAGGGACATACTGTAACTCTTTTTGATGTGTTGGCCCTGGAGGTAGGGAAGCAAATCGAACTTCGATGTTCACGAAATATCAAAGCTTTCCGAAAAAATCTCGAGGCGAAATAATCCATACTATAGCATAATACGATTTCATATTCGCAAATCAAATCGATATCTCCTGGTCTAAATAATACTGCACCTTATAGAACCAGTCACACATAGCGTGGGAGAGGAACAGGAGCAGTCATGCATATTAAAGAGATTTTTTACCGAATTTTTTCCTTTTCTTATTGGCTCCGAGGCTCTTATAGTTTGACTGCATTTGGACTAGGCCATTTTCCGACGTTAAGCTTCAGCTTCTAGCAATTAAACCAATGTCTGGAAATTCAAACTGTGTACTTCAACAAAAAGCTTAAACGTCTCCAGGATCTTTTTGTACCATTCAATGGGTTGAAAACTACAAGTACCTTGTGTTATCATCGACTCAAGACTCCCATGGAACCGTCACGTGATTACGCTCAAAACAAAGCGAAAAGACTTAAGTACAGTCTCATAACTCGCCCGGGCCGAAACAGTGCCCTGAGCATCGGCAATAAGTTATTCCTGTACCCGGCACTTATTCGAAATAACCTTCTCAATGACTGCGTGGGCGACTACATATAAAAGCAGATGGAGTGAGTTCCAATCGTTCCAAATGTTACACTGCGGACCATTGCCCAGCTTGGAATGACGTGAAAAATCAATACGTCTATTCAGATTTGAAAATGATTCAAGACGGAAAGTTTATCCACGATCTCTTATTGTGTTTGATACAGACGCTGAGGACCCATGACAATGACCAGATGGCTGGTATACTGAAAAACTCGTTGGAAATGAAATGGCATGTTCTTGATGTCAACTATGATACCCCCTACCAATCTTCTGACATTCGTCAATATTAATATAGTTTTGTAATGTGGAATACCTCTTGAACTAGTCAGGCTTTTTTGTCTATCAGTTTATTTCAAGTGATATTTATTCTGAAAGGGTGAGCCTTATGAAAACACTTTTTCCGTCTCACGTGAACATTGTCTAGATTTTTATGTATTATATATTTTATTAAGACCGATAGGTACTTATGTTTTCACAATGTGCGTCCGTCCGACTGTCCGTCCGTCTGTTGGTGCTCTAGCTTTCGAACGACTTCCACTTTCGCCATTCGACAACTTAGGGAAATCGGAAGGCTGAGTTCGGTGGTGGATAAAATCGGTGAACTGCTTCCGGTTCAACACGTCAAAAATAATATAGGGGACCACACGTTTTTCACTATACAATTCCATATATAAATGGTCTGTGCACTGCCAAATGCTGTTCTCTCTTTGGCATTCCATAGCTAAAGCAGAGAAAAGGCTTGTGAATTAATTGATGGTCTTCCTTGATGGTCGATATCATTCAGTACTGGTTCAAGGGTATGTTGTTTAGTGGTACCATTATGGTCCACTGGAAACTTTAAATACTAAGATATGGCATGTATTATATCAAACAGCTTGAAATAACATGACATGGTTGAATATTACCGTAAAATTAATGATAGTCGAAATAGATTCAAAATTATGTGGTTTCATGGAACCATTATGGTTCAGTGGAAACTTTCAAAGCTCACATTTGGCATGTAAAATATCAAACAACTTGGAATGATGTATCATGAATGAATATAATATAAAATTAATTATTTTCGAAATTGGCCCAAACGCACCTGGTTTAATGGAACCATTATGGTTCATTTTAAACTTGCAATGCTGAAATATGGCATGTAATATATCAATCGAATTGGAATGATGTTTCATGAATGAATATGACGTAAAATTAATGACAGTCGAAATTGCTTCCAAGGCACCTGGTTTAGTGGACGCATTATGTTTCATTGGAAGTTTTAATGCTGAAATATGGCATTTAATATATTATGCGACTTGGAATTAGGTGTCATGAATTTTTC
The DNA here is from genome assembly GCA_023313115.1 of Rhysida immarginata. Classification (NCBI taxonomy): domain Eukaryota; kingdom Metazoa; phylum Arthropoda; class Chilopoda; order Scolopendromorpha; family Scolopendridae; genus Rhysida; species Rhysida immarginata. The sequence continues at coordinate 64,030 of JAHWFO010069758.1, read as the reverse complement.
GGAAAAACTCAGATTTTTTTATGTAAAAATAGATATAATTTTATTTGTATTTAATAAATGTTAATTAAAAAATCTCCACGTGATTATCACTGTCTGCAGCTAGTTGTCCCTCGCGAATAATTTTCGTGATCACGAGGATGTGTGTCCCACTATTGTTGATGTTCTTTCCGTAGTTACTGTTTTTTTTATTTCAGACCGACCACTCCCAGCTTCTGGCTTGACCAGTCGTCCTTCCTTCAGATCCTCCACGTCCTTACTAGCCTGCAGCATGGCGTTCAACTTCCATTTATCATTTTCATTCCAATGCTCTGCAAATTACTCCTACCCTGCCGTTCGATGTTTAGTTTCTTATTGAATTTCTCATTTTCTCGCGGCAGCCATGATTCTTTACCGAGCAGCATTGATTTGGCGGGTTTACCCATAAGGTAATAATGAATTTTCTTTTAATGCTATTTCAACAATAACGCGCATAATGGATGCCATGCTGCACATTTCAATTTTATTCCCCATTAATAATTAATTATGATTTCGCAGTCTTTCTTTAGACATTAAATGGAAATTTTTGACATTTCTTTTCCTTATTCTTTATAAGGAATTGGTCTGTCTCAATATTTTTATATTTAATTTCAATTCGTTCAATGTAGCGATTAATATTTCTCGTTAGTGTTTTGCTGTATTTAACGTACATTTAAGTATTTCTTTATTTTATTCCAAGAATTATTTTCTTTTGTAATTGAGATCGCAATGCCTATTCCTCAATTAAATCATATTGTATAGAACATTCTTTTGTACAGAATTTTAGTATTTTATAAATAAATATCGCAATTTTTAAACCAAAATAAAAGTCTTTTAACGAGCCACGTTTACTCTTAAATTTGGGGTTCTTTCTTTTAAAGTACCACCCATTAAATTCTATTTATTTTGCTTCCCCCTCTGAACATGAATGAATATGACGAAAAATTAATGATAGTCGAAATTCGTTCAAAGACACCTGGTTTAGCGGAATCATTATGGTTCATTGGAACTTTCAATGCTAAAATATGGCATGTAATATATCAAACGAATTGAAATGATGTGTCATGAATGAATATAACGTAAAATTAATGATAATTTAATTTGGTTCCATTATTCATGTTTTAATGATACCATTTGAAACCATTGGAAACTTTCAATGCTAAGATATGGCATGCAATTACTTATACCATATATATTAAAAATAGTTACTTTGCGTTAGGCAAATTTTAACAATAGCTAGTAGCTAATCATTTCTTTAATGGTACAATTACATACTAAGATATAGCATGTATTATATCGAACAGCTTGAAATAACAAAAGCTGTTTGAAAAGCTTTGGTAATTGTTTATGTAGAAAGAATTGACCCTTACGTAGAAGGTCTTAACAATTAACGTTTATTTCATTGAATAGAAATGCTTAAAAATTAAAGGATTCTTATATGTTCTAATCTATATCGAATTGCTACTTTCTCCATTTAATTCTTCAAGTACTTTTATTCAGTTTTAACTATACATTTCCCTTAGAAGTACGCCTTGCTTAGCAACCAGAGGCCTCCTTAGCAACTTTATCTAATTCTTAACAACGAAAGGCTATTTTACAAATCAAATTCTTTCCTTTTCGTACTCGAATGCTTTAAAATCCTATCGGTCCTGGGCAGTTTGGTTGCCTGACTTGTTATATTTGACTGTTAGATTGTCTAGATCATGGCAGTGTTGCCAATTTTTAGATTCTTTTTCATTCGAGGGAGTTTTTTTTACCCCTTTAGGATACCCTTAAGTAGTCGAGCTATTTAAGTATTTTAAGGGATATTTCATGAAATGTGAGGGGTAGCGAGTGGAATCTTGATTGATTGATTTGATTTATTGCTGTCATGTAACTAAATGAGTGAGGGTAAAATATAAAATGGTAACAAAGTTGGCATTGAAGAAAAATAATTGTTTAATCTCTACTCTAAATAGCTTTACAGAAAATCTCTCTAACGTCGCCGGTACCTCGCAACGCGCTGCGCTTGAAGCACTAGTATTCAGCGAGCCGCTGCTGCAAGCATTAGGCAAAAAGCGACTGACGACACGCTTCTCGATGCAACCTTGTTTTCTCTCCAAACTTGCCGTCTCCCTTTATCGAGGTAGCGATTCCGCTGGATAATCTGTGTCAGCGTCTCCAGTAGGCTAAACAACGCCGGAGCTGAAATCCATTTGACATTGGCTCTCCCACTATCACTACCCGACCCGTGCTCGCATTCATGTTTCTAAAACTCCGTGAATTAGCGTTTAAATTCTTATTGCAGGAATAATATGAGACGCACTCGTGTAAAATGCCATGAGTACTGTGTTTCACGCTCGGTACTATGGAAGGAAACAACGAAGGACTGACGCCCTGCTCCTCTTCCCCTTGTGACCTAAGCGTTACTTCTTCTCATGGATTTTCATCAGTCGCATAGGAACCGGGATACAACGTAATTTTAACGCAATGACTGACCTGTCTTAATTCCGCCCGTTCTAGCTGCACTCGTCCCTGAGAAGCGTGGCTCACGGAAGGCCCGGGAAGATTCTCAGCAGGCAACTTCTTGCTACGCGCCAGCCTTGTCGTCCCCGCTCCGAAATTCCTCCTCTTTTCATATGCCGTAGCGCTAAACTCGATTCTTTCCTTCAACTTCCATCTACACTGAGTTAGCAAAACTCATGGGATAGTTACTTAATATCTGGTCGGGCCACCTCTGGCCCCGTGGAGTGCAGCAATACGGCGTGGTAGTGAGTCTGCAAGTCCCTGGTACACTTCTGGAGGCAGTTGACACCAGATAGTCTGCAGAGCCGAAGATAGTTGCTGCCCGTTCGTGGGCGGATGATCCAGTACCCGGAGCTTGACTTCAACAGCATCCCAGATATGCTCGATGGGATTCATGTCAGGGCTCCGGGCTGGCCAGCTCAGTCGTTGGACCTCTCCTGCATGCTCCTCGAACCATTCGCGGACGACATTGGAGCGATGTGGTGGAGCATTGTCATCTTGAAAGACTGCTACGTCGTCAGGGTGTTGAAATGTCAAAAACGGGTGCAGATGGTCTCCGATGAGTTGACGATACCGTGGACCATTCAACGTTTGGTCCAGGATAACCAGAGGGCCCATTCCAAACCAGGAAAATGCACCCAGACCATCACTGACGCCCCACCACCCTGCACCACCACCTGTTGGCATGCGGGATCTATCGTTTCGTGAGGTCTGCGCCACACACGGTGCCTCCCATCAGCGTGGTACAGTTGATATCGTGACTCATCTGACCATATGACGTTACGCCACTGTTGCAGAGTCCAGCCAAGATGGTTGGTGGCAAATGCACGCCGGAGTGTCCGATGACGCTGGGTAAGCATTGGCACCCGTGTAGGGCGACGGCTGCCAAACCCGAGGGCATGCAGATTCCGACGGATTGTCCACCGAGAGACGTTTCTAGTGCGGCCAGTATTTAACTGGTCTGTGATTTGCTGCACTGTTGCGCTCCTGTCTCTCTGAATCATTCGTCCCAGGTGTCGCCGGTCACGATCATTCAGGGCAGCTGGACGCCCGGTATGGTGCCTGTTGTGGACTGTGATGCCTTCATCCAGCCATTCCCGATACACCCTGGAGACAGTTGAGCGGGGAAAGCCAAATTCCTGCACCACTGCCGAAATGGAACATCCCATGCGTCGGGCACCTACTATCATACCCCGTTCAAAAGACGTCAACTCGCGACGACGTGCCATTTCTGATTAATCACTTATCCAAGCTCTTCCCACAACGTCTAATGGTCCATTCCCAGAATCCGTTACCCCTGTGAATTCGTGAGCCATGCCCATCAATCAATGTGCTTGCTATCCCATGAGTTTTGCTAACTCAGTGTAGTTCGAACTCCATTCACTCTCTCCTCTAATATTCCCGCCGATCTCTCGCTCTTATGCTCCGCCTCCCTCTTTCTCTCTACAAACAATGAGCATACGGCAAGACTCTTTTCCCGTATTTTCTCTCTATCCTCTCTGTCATTGGTAATCCTCTTACCATTCGATTTCTGTGCACTCCTTCTGTTTTCTTTATCTTTCCCGCGCTTTCAATTTCGCATCTTCTTATTTTCTTTTTTATTTTGAGTGTCGACAGACACCTTTCCCCTCATTATTTGTGACAATTGCTACCAAAAGGACATAGATAGCACGTGCCATACATGAATCCCCACCAAGGCACCGAGAACAAAGACAAATCACAAAACAAATAAGCGATATAATTATATATAAGACCAAAATTTGATAATACACTGGCAGACAAAAAAAAGTGAAGCACACAGAAGGATAGGGTCAATATTATCCGATTTCGGTACACATGCATATCATTGGTGTGTGAGTAAACGATTAGGTTCACAAGGATCTGTAATGTCTAGAACGCTCACCAGAGTGCTTTCGTAATGTCACAAGTTGTTACCAGTTTAGTGATGACACGACGCCGATGACCATCGTGGAGTCCCGCTTCTCCATGGCCTCCGATGACCATCGTGTTCGCATATGGAGGCGTCGAAGGCAGAGGGCATAATCGTCCCATATTGTGGACACACAAACAGGCGTAACCCCTGGCATTATCCCCTGGCATCATCCCCTGGCATCATAGTGCTGGGAGCCATCGGATATGCCTTCAGGTTCCTCTTCTCAGCATTCAGCAACAAGTGCTCGAGCAACAGCACGCGAATAGTCTATACCATGGTACACGGTGCGACAGGACTTGCAGTCCATTCTTCATTGGTACCCATACAAGATTAATGTGGCACAGTCAACGCGCTGACTTTGCTTATCGCTTTCTGGCGAGGATGACTGTACATGATCTGTGGCTGTGGAACATTCTATGGTCATACGAAGCACATTTCACCCTAGTGAACACGCAGAACTGCTGCATATGGGGTGCATCGCTCCTCCATGTCGTGCATGAAAAGCCATTGCATTCTGAATACGTGACTAAATTGTGTGGATTCACCGCTGATTTTATTCTAGGCCCCTTTTTCTTTGAGGAAGTGACAAAATGAGGTCATGTAATATGTTCTGTGACAAGTGCCCGGTATTGTGAACTTATTGTATAGCATGGGCTTCCTGCCTTGCGAGAACAACAATGCTTGGAAAGCCAGTGTCTTCATGCTAGATGGAGAACCACCTTATATTGGTCGACAAATGAAGGAACTGCTTCGTGCCAACTTTGGAGATGATCGTGTGATCTCTAGAAGTTTTCCAGTGCTCCGAGTTTGAACCCGTGCGATTTTTGGCTCTGGGGACATTTGAAAGATCGGGTTTATCAACAAAGCGTACGGACTGTGCCTGAAAGCCAGCATTAGACGACTTGTCTCAGAGATTCCCTGGGATATGCTTTATGCAACCATTGATCATGCTGTGCTACGCTTCCAACATGTCATTGACGCAGGGGGCGGACATATTGAACAAATGCTGTTTTCAAACAAAAAAAACTCGTCTGCTTGTTTAAAACAATAAAACTAGCTTTCAAATCTCCATTTGTCATTCCACAACGCTACATTTTCACCGGGTGGTGAAAATTTGCACTAATTGATTTCTTTCCGGAATTCTCTCCCCATGGTCTGAGTAGCCTACACTTCAATTTGCATAACAATCGGTTCATTAGATTGGGCTCTAGAGGCTCTAAGCCCGAACTCATTTTATAACCACCCTGCATATGAGGTGTAACATGCCCTTTGCACCCCTGAAGTTTCAGGATAATTCATCAAGTATTTTTCTAGATATTCGACAAAATGTCTAAAATCAAAGGTGCTCATATTATTTTGGCCATCCCCTGTACCGTGTCACTATTTTCAATGCTTATTTTCAATTAATCATATCTTTTGGCCAATTAATCACAAGAGTCGGCCTAAAGTTCCTTCAATTACCACAAAATTTCAGATTCAGAAATTTGTTTAGACACAAATAAAAGCAAATATAAACTCTCTAACAATACCTGTCCTTTAATTCAAATTAAACGCCACCCCTTTAGGCTCTTTGTTCCTTGGATCAAAGGGTTGAAAATTGCAAGTGGGAAAACTGGGTCTGAAAGTGCTAATTGTGGCCGTCAGCGACTATAATTTGTGCAATAAAAGAAAAAACTGGCATGGCGCCAGAATCTGCTATTAGCCATTCAGAAGCTTGGCTGAGCGCTCAGCTAGGCTTCTGATTGGCTAATAGCACATTCTGGCACCACGCCAAGTTTTTCTTTTATTGTACAGACCATAGTCAATGTTCGGACAGAACGGAGAAGGGCATGAAATTACTGCAGAACATAATCGGAGATCCTCACAAAGGATCTCTGAACACACTGTTCGCCGTACAATGCATTTTCTGTGATATGGAAGCCAAAAGCCTGTTCGAACACCTTTTCTGTCTGCAGTTAACAATATAAAATGTCTCAAATGTGCAGATCAGTCGAGCATTTGAAAAAAGTCATGTGGTCCGATGAACCACGTTTCCAGTTGCACCATGCAGATTCCGACTTAAATTAGTTTTACTACTTTCCAACTTGGGGATGGGGGTAGGAGAAGAGGAGCAATACCCTACCATCCCCTACATCTTTAGAATGGCTACATCCTCACACCTCCCCTACGAAATGGTGATCTCTTGTGCCTCCTACTGTTGGTATCGTTGCTAGTCAAGTTCATCCTATCACGATGATGGCGTATCCCAATGGAGATGGCTTCTTCCAACAATATAATGCGCCATGAATTGTGCAGGTGTGGTTTCAAGAATATGAGGGAGATCTTACCTTGCTTAGGTGGCCTTCACAATTATCAGATCTTCATCCAATTGAGCATATGTGGGACGAAGTCGAAAGAGTCATCAAGCAGCTTGTTCCATAACCATCAAATCTCACACAACTGGATAGTGCTATTCATTTAGCATGTGTCACACAGATTTTTCGCAGTTATTCTGGATAGTAATGGCCAAACCTTACATCCTAGCCATAGAGTAAACAAGAATGATTTTACCGCCAAAGCGGATAAAGGGAGCACATTTTCTTGTTATAGCATCGTACATGGATATATAGAATTAACCAACATTTTATAACACTTGAGAGTAAATAAATAAATATGAAAACTAAATTGTAAATTACTATTTAAATAGGCTAACGTATAGAGAGAATTTAAAAGAATAAACTTAAAGAATGAAAGGTAAATGGGGAGTGAAGTTATTCCTCATACACTTAAAAAAATAAAAGTTCTTTAATTTGTAAGAATTCTCACATAATGTTAAACGAAGTGAGCCTCAATTGCTGAAGCGCTATGTGTAAGCATCTATTAGATTTTCATATTAATTTATTAAAGTCTTATTGAAGCAAGCGATTAACTACTATTAAATTAATTAGTAATGAGTTTTAGATACCATTAAGCCTAAGAGTACTATACTCTTGATTCAAATAAGCTATGGATAACAAAAGATCTAATAACGCATAAGGAGTTGGTTGATATATTACACGCCATATCTTAGCATTAAAAGTTCTATAAATTCTGTATTGTACCATTAGGGC
>JAHWFO010069758.1:43307-56478 GCA_023313115.1 Rhysida immarginata | reverse complement strand
CACTCATTACATGTTGTTACGAGTCGTTTGATATATTACATGCCATATCTTAGCATTGAAAGTTCCAAGGTTACCATATGGTATCATAGGGCACCACTAGGGCACGTGCTACTAAACCAATAACTATGATCATTATTTTCTCGTGATATTCACTCATGGCACGTTATTACGAGTGGTTTGATATATTAATGCCATATCCTAGCATTGAAAGTTCCAATGGTACCACTTGGTACCATTAAAACACGTACTACTAAACAATTCAGACATCACTATATACCGTTATATTCATTCATGAGACATCCTTGCACGTACACGTGCCATTAGACCGATACTTGCTATCACTAGTTACTCTTTTATATTCGTTCATGATATGTTGTGACAATTTGTTTGATATATTACATGCCATATCTTGTTATAGAAAATGTTTAAGAGGGTTTCATAATGGTACCATTAAAGCACGTGCTATTCCTGCTATCTCACGTTCGTACTTCTGCGTACTCTGTTCCATTTTAATGGATTGGTGAAAACAGACTGTGAAAAAGTTAATTCGTTTTCAAGTTATCGTAATAAATGCTAAGCTCCCTAGGAATAAAAAAATTCTCTTGATTTAGGGACCGAACTGCCCTTTTAATAATCGTCAAACACGTGCATCTGCACGCACACCATCTCATTAACGTTTAGAGCACGCGCAGAACCGAACCCATGTTCTCAACACGCGTTTTACCAAATGCGAGGATAATTCGTTTCTTCCAGCAATTCAAGACATGATCGAATGAATTGTGAAATTGCAATACATGCAATTCAATCATGCAACGCAATGAATTGTGGGATTGTCTACAGACGGACGGACGGACGGACAGCTGGACAAACCGATCACATAAGCACATTTCTTTATATAGAAAATGTGCTAAAAACGATTAAACTAATGAATAGAGCAAATAATTCCTGAATGACACCTTGCTATCTAATACATTAATTTATTGATAATCAATATAATCGATATTTTTGTGTACTTGAGGACGACGGTAAGAAAGAGGAGCAAACCTTTCATGAAATTAGGTCATCATTATTATTTAGAGAGGTTCTCAACCCAGTCCGACATGACAGCATTTACTAAAATTTTCACATGTTTCACGCAAGTTTTCGGACTCAACTTTCTCACAGACCAATCTCGAGGGAAGCGCCTTCTACTAAGAACCGTGTTCTTCGTCGAGATTTTCATTCACTCCTTCATTTTCTGTATGTATTTTTCAGAAGCAATTACAGTGTTCAGCTTGAATAACTTCCTGAAAAGATTTCTGGCCTACATTCTGGCAAGTTTGAAAACGCTCGTTGCTATCATCCTGTCAGTCTTTTGCTTTAGAAACCAGCGAGGATTAAATAAACTCTATCACTCGATTCGGCGGACATTTCTCAAGCAAAATGTGGACAATGTGCTATTAAAATACTTCCTCACTAATGTAATCATTACAGCAGTGATAACTGGCTCCCTGTGTGTTGAGTATGTCCTCTTTTACCACACAATGATCACTCAAAAAGAAGTTAGTGAATCCGCCGCCTTGCATAAAGAATTTTTGAACCAATATCAAGTATTCTTCAAAATTGTCTTCTTTTGTTGGAACCTGTTGGGCGATGCCTACGTTGCGTTATTTACTCTAACTCTCGGTATCTTTTGCAAGATTCTGTCGTTGTGTTATCGAGAATTCAACAGTCACCTGAAATCCAACTTTCTCTTCAATCACCATTGCACAGAATCTAAAATAGTTCGTCTGCGAAGCCAATTCGCTTTCCTTTCCTCCCACGTGAATCAAGTGAACGTCATCTTCGGTCCTCTCCTGGCTATTTGGATCTTGTATTTCGTCGTGTTTATGTGCGTGAGCGTCAACAGTGTAAAAGAAAATTCATCTGAATTTTCAAGCATTGCAGTCCCCATCAGCCTTGCAATGAATGTCTGCAAAGACTCGTATCTCTTCTTTATTTTATATAAGGAAGCAAACGTTCTAGCTGTAGAGGTATGTGTCGCTGTATTTTTATCCCCTGAATTTTAAATTTAGTACCTATCTATCAGTTGAGAAATCAGAATTGCTTACAGTCCGTTTATTTTATCATGGCTGCTGACCCAAAATATTGACATCGGTGACAGGAGAGAATTAAATCTTAGCCTCTATTTAAGGTTACCTTTAGTTGATGGTAACCTAATCAAAGCCCCTTAATCCATGCAGGCTCTGACACCTGCTTTGTTCAGCTTCCTTTTGTATTTGGAAATTTTACAGGTGTAACAGAAAGGTTCATCACATTTAAAAATCTATATTTTTTAAAAAATGAAGATACAAAGATGGGCCTTAATCCATTGAAATGTTTGTAATACTCTTAAGCTTTGTTTATAAATCTTCTATGTGTCCTCCTCCTTCTTCACGGAACACATCCAGCCGATAACCAAATTATTCTCATATCTGCTGAAACATATCTGGAGTCACTTGACGAATGTCGGCTTTATTTTTTAGCTCCTCCAGATTTGCCGGTAAGGGGGAACAAAAACAGTTTTTTATGTATCCCCACAAGAAGAATTCACAAACGGTGAGGGGGATTATGCATTCCTTGTCTTGACAGTAACTGACGGGAGCTCCCTACGTCTGCCAGATGCATCAGAGAAAGGTTTATCTGCATTGAACAAAAATTTGACGTTTTCCTCTTCCAAATTGTGAATAAAAATAATAATTACTGTCTACCTCAGATATCGAAAAAATAATAATTAGTGGAAAAAAAAAATTGACGGAGGCTCTGGTGACTGCCAAAGCCGCGAGATTTTAAGGCGTAGAACTACTACTGTATGTTATTATTGGTTACCGTTAGTGTGTATTTTTTGGCGAAAATAAGAACAAAATTAAAAAAATTTAGTATATAAAGTAAACCAAATTAAATGACAACAAAAGGTGAGGGCGGGGGGGGGGGGTATAATATTACGAAGATGGAATGAAGAGTGGGGAAACTGTGTAAGTAGTCCACATTCTAGCCGGGTTGCAATAGAATGTCGTTAGTTGTTTGTAGAGTTCTTATCCATTCGTGCTGCCTCATGCCTGTCAACATGTTCATGTAAAATGCCAGAGCATGTGGTTTTATATTTATATTTCATTCTTCCATTTATTTATTAATTTATTTATTTATTTATCCAGATATCTGATTGTTGTTTTATATTTTATTTATCTGTATGTATTTTTGCTTATAAGTTTTATTTTGTTGTTCATTAATAAGCGTAGGTGACAAGGACCATTACACGATATTTGAACCAATTTGAGTATTCTCCTACGGCTCCCCCCCCCCTCCCTCGCCATTCATCTATAGGGATCTGCTTCCAAATGTGAGCTGGTTTCTCCCCCTACTTGCTGGCAATGTCCCCCCTATCTCCAAGTTTCAATCGGAGTTGAGTAATTAACTCCGTCCTAGTCTTGAAGTCCCCACTTTTGTTACCCTAATGAATGAAATGGGGCACACCTGCCGTATTGATAATCTACCATTGAGTTATTCTAGATACAGTCTTGTATTGTTTTCCGTTTGCACAAGTAATTGGGCCAGAACTCTCCTATTCCCATTGGGTTTTAAATTACGAATGTAGCAATCTCCTAGACTCCCTGTTGTTGTTTTACCCGCCTACCCCAACCCTCTCTCCCTCGAGTGTTCTTCTAAGCTTCTTTAATCATTATACACACAGTCCTGAAGAAAGCCACGGCTGAAAAGCGTCGACTCTAAGTCGTAAAATCACTGTTGTTTTAAAGACCCATATATTTATATTTTTACAAACAACTAAGACCAACATGTTTGAAAACATATATTATATTAGTCAGATTTATTGTTTTGTTTTAAGAAATTAAGAAAACTTCTAAGTTCATTTCTTAAAATAATTAATCTGCTTAAAATAATATATATTTTATTATTTTACAACATATTTTTAATAGAAAATAGAAGCGTACCCACCCGTTTGTATAATCGGGAAATGACCCATTGTTAGTTAACTCATTGTTAGATTTTTTCTTTGTTGTGACAATGTCCACCGCCGCTGATTTTATATAAATGATGATGTACTGATTTCGCCGGCAGATGACAGGATTTCATGATATTATCTTAAAACGCTCGTGTTTCCATGCTTTTATACCTAATGCACAGGCCTTCTTTTTATTAAATACACAGGCCTTTTCTCGTAGGCCATGGTTAGCTCCAATTTGTTCCAATACACGCCGCATATGTACATGCTGCAGCAGCGCCACTCCGTTATTACGATGGCGAGCATAAAATTCACTTAACTTTAACTTGCTGTAACTTTTGACCCAGTGGCTCATTTCATGAAATTTTTGCTTATTATTCAAGACTCAACCTTCCTCTTTCCAATGAGATAATGACCATAGTTGTAAGATATAGTGATAGAAAGATATAGACTGAGATATGTACATCACTTTTTGAACGAAAAATCGCGTCTGAATTTTTCCTCGGCTGCACCCCTGATAGACGTAGTTCTACGTCAAAATCGATATTTATGGTTATGGCAAGGTATTTTAATGAGAAATATCTCAAGACCAACAATGCAAGGCAAAGTTTGTGCAATATAGATAAGTTTCAAATTGTAAAAATGCATAGAATTCCTGTTATTCAGGCTTTTTAACTGACGAAAAAAAAGGAGGTTCTCAAGTCGACGCGTATATTTTTTTTAATGTATGACCACGCATAACTTTTTTACAGAATAGTCCGATTTTGATGATTCTTTTTTTATTAGATACGGTATACCTCAAAATTGGTCCCATTTAATTTTGAAAAATAATTCCATCCCTAAGGGTAGAAAAATGGGGGATGATTGATTCACATTTTGAACCGATTCTGTTGAAACTTTTATACAGGGTGTATCTGAACGGTCTGTACAAACTTGGAGGGGAGGTAGTATGGGTGATTCTAAGCAAAAAAAGTTCATATGAACTTGGGTCCGAATTTGAACGATAACTGAGAAAGAACAGAATTAAAAATGCCGCCACCAAGATCAACAAGTTAATAACCTAGGTTCTGTAAACCCTAGATTAATGAAATTTGGAGGGATAACTGGGTACATAAAACTGTGCATACAGTTAAAATTTGATCGATTTCCACTAAGAAATTTGCGAGTTACTCATTCAAAATCATAACATGTGTTCACTTGTGAGTACTAACCAGCACTTGTTACAATTTTGACTGCATTGAACAATCAAATGACACCGGGACGCAGTGTGCGTTGGTAGGCCTAGATTATTTTATTTTTAACAATTAACACAAGCAATCTACTGTATGACTTTTACAGTAATTGATCGAAATGACCGCTATTTAATTCATAGCACAATTCGCAACGCCTTATGATGGATTAATGTACGCGTGGAAACAGTTGACTTGCACGGTCGCTGATGTCACCTGCTGCCGCGACAACACGTGCCGCGAATTCTTCTTCGGTATGTACGGGTTCGGAGTACACCATTGATTCTATGCTTCTCCATAAAAAAAATCCATCGGTGTGAGATCTGGCGATTTCGGTGGCCAAGCAACTGGTCCGCCATGACCAATCCAACGACCAGGATATGTCTCATTTAGGTAATCTCTAAATGCTCTTGTGTAATGCGAAGGTGCGCCGTCCTGTTGAAACCACATCAAATGTCTGGTCATTAGTGGAACATCTTCAAGAAGACCAGGGAGCTCCTCCTTCAGGAAACCAAGGTATGTTTGCCCGTTAAGACGGCATAGTAGGAGATATGGCCCAATCAGGAAATTGTGAATCATGCCAGCCCAAATGTTCAACGAAAAACGATGCTGAAAACTGTTAACATGTGTTGCACATGGGTTGACATGAGACCACAGATGACTATTGTAGCTATTGAACATTCCTTCTCGCGTAAACGTTGCCTCATCTGTCCACAAAACCATGGAAGGACAGTCTGGAATCCTATTCTGTTATTGCATAAACCATTCCGCGAAAGCACGCCGGGGACCATGATCATTGGGACATAATTCCTGCGCCTTTCGAAGCTTGAACGGATGTTGCAGGTTGTCATGTACAGTGGTATGCCTAGTATTCAGAGCAGCTCCGACCGCACGAGTACTTATCGACGGATTTCGGTTAAACCTTTCCAAAACTTCATCCTGTAATTCAGGGGAGCGTAACCACCGACGACGTCCACGCTGATGATTATCATGAGCGAATGCGCCTGTTTCTCTTATGGCGAATTCGGCTGGCTGCTCTGGCGTGCTCTGGAGCTCTAATAATTGTTCGGCTGGTTGCTCCTGCTCTCACAGAGCGGCTCCCACAGCGTTCGGCTGGTATTGCTCCTTGCGCCGAGGAGCACTCCTTCGCGCTCTTCCAAAATCGGTGGAGCAGTGTTGCTCTCTGCTCTCGCTTGCAAAATCAAGATGGCTATCTCAGTGACTGAAATCGACGAAATTCTTTCACAATTACTGGATAGCTCTTCATCTGACAGTTCTTCCGATGAAGAAGATGAAGTTTTGGCTTTGTTAATGGCACAACATTCGGAACGGCCGAAAAAAAATTTCAAAAATTGAGAATTTTGTTAATATTGCCGATACATATACGGATGAAGATATAAGTTCTATCTTTGTGTTATAATTAGAGCTCGTACTCTAAGCACTTATTATGAATATTCCACATAATAAATGCATGAATAAATAATACACTATTAATAATAATAGTTTTCACATTTTATTTATTTATTTTTTATTTCACAGGAAACCACATAGACAGTCAAAAAGCTTATAAATATTTTAATTTCATAACTTCAATATATTTTCTGTATTTGAAATAAGAGCTAAAAAAATACAAATATACTTTCGCTATCATTTTTTTAAACATTCCCTTTCATCTATGATTTATTACACAGCATTCGTTAAAAATTTACATTCTGTGAATAAAAATTGACAGTAATTAACGGTTAATTATCAAATTAACGGTAATTTAATAATTATAATAAATAGTTATGTGGATATTTTTCCTTTATAAATTAATAGAAAACATAAAATAAATATAACTTAAATTACATATGTATTGAAGTTATTTCTCCTGAATTTCTTCAACTCCTGAATTTCTTTAACCATCTCGTATAATATTGGCCTTTATATATTTTTTATTTTATTTAAATTAATTTTATTTTATTTTTTCTATGAATTTATAAAGGAAAAATATCCACATTACTATTTATTATAATATATTCCTTTTACTTAAACTACTTAATTTAATAATTAATTTACATTGCTGCCTTGGATAAAAATAGTATTGCTAGCAGAGTGCGTTGCCTCTAGACGAGTTTGGAGCACTGCTAAAACAATGTTCGTCTGCTCCAAGATTTGTTGATGCTCTCGGCCAGATTGATCACGTGACTCGAGCAATCCCTTTGCACTCTGGGAGCAGCCAGCCGAATTCGCCATTAGACAACGATCTACTGCACCAAATGTTCGTGAATTGGGAAGAATTCTGTTGGGATAACGTTCAGCATACAAACGCCTTGCACCATCCATGGTACCAGCAGCACCGAGACACAGATGCATGTCTGCATAATCCTTCCATGTAAAACGATTCATACTGTTTGTTTAACTTTACACATGTAAAAAGTACATCAAGTGAACTTTTTAAAACAAATCTTTACCTACTGCTTTCCCAGAATGCGATTAGTTCATTTACTTATGGACTAATCGTATTTTACAAAGGGGTTGGATACCATGGAATCTCCTTGACGAAGTTTGTCCTAAGACTTTTCAACAAACAAGCACGTGCACCTTGAAATTTCTTTGCAAACAATTACTTTAAAAGTTATTACAGTAGATTGCTTGTGGTTATTGTTAAAAATAAAATAATCTAGGCCTACCAACGCACACTGCGTCCCGGTGTCATTTGATTGTTCAATGCAGTATTGTAAGTAAACGGAGCTGCGGGGACCCCATGTTCATATGACAAAAAATACTTCTAAGGACCTCTTCTATCATCTCCCAAAAAATCTGTACTCAATTCAAAAACACCCTGTATATATATACATCCTTTAAATCCTTTATTAATAAACGTGAATATTAAAATGACAGTATCAGAAGCTGTTAGATAAAAAATTAATATTCCTGATTTTATTAATGCCAAAGCTTAAGAGTCTAATGAAGCTTCCGTAGCGCTATCAAGATTAACAAGTCTGAGCAGACTGCATCTAATTAATATTGACGATTAGTGTCAAAGCTCAAGAGTCAACCATAACTGAATATAATCGGCTTAGATGCAGTACCGCCCAGACTTGCCCAAAATAATTCATTCCAATCACAGGGATATCTTACAACATTACAATGCAATGTAAAAATATTAAATTTAATTCCACGCAGTAAATAATTCTTAATATCTCATACATTTTCCTTCAGATACTTAACTGCCAACCCCTCATCCATCTTAACTCCATCACGAACTACCATAAAAATTACCATTTTGTTAGTTGTTTTCTTTCTATTTTTAAAAATAGTATATAATTTCAAACCTTTACTATAAATTAATACTTAAGATCTGTTATACAATAACCCCGCCGGAGACCTCACACGTCGGCCAGCTGGCCATACAGGCTCCGGTCAGGGCTTTTTGTAAATCAATTCTAAAGAAATAAAGAAATAAAAAAAAAAAAAAAAAAAAAAAAAAAAAAAAAAAAAAAAAAAAAAAATACATGTACGTTCAGTTCCCATATAAATATTATTTTATGTAATACTTTATTAAAAAACATGAATATTAAAATATAAGCAACATCCGTCACATTCACGTACTGCGTAATTGCCAAGTCACAAAATATTTTTTAACTGAAGATGTAATGATTTGGAGTGGTTTGTAAATGAAAGTGTCAGATTTAATAAGAGCACTAGACTTGGCCCTACACGAGATCTCACAACTTTTTACGGCTAACTCGACAAAAAACGAGTCGCGAGACTGGGCTACATTTTTGAGTGAAATGGTCAGAAATTGACTGAATCATCCGGTATTTCATTCTTGACCTACCATTCTGAATCACCCTGTATCGTTAGTTTTATGACTGAGCTTCAACGAAATCGCTACATGAAAGGATGAAAACTATGAGCCTATGAGCGTGTTTGGCACGAGGCCAACGAGAGACAGGCCAGGGCCGAGTTTTTGGACTTGAGATCGCGGTTTAATAAGCAACGCTCATACGTCAAAATTGAGTCATAAAAAAGCAAATGACATTGTTAAATTATCCTTTAACAGTGAAGTTGATGTCACTTCGCTGTTAATTACATCGCGGTCAAATGTCCAAAAACTCGCCCCTGGGCACTCAAAAATCACATGATCATCGGTGTCCGGGCAACAATCCATCTTTCATTGTTTCCAGCAAACGAAAAAATACTGATTGTTAAAATCCAAGATCGAGACAATGAAGGATGAATGGTTGGCAGGACCCCGATGATCATGTGACTTTTGAGTGCCCTAGCCCAACACCACCTCTACTCAAAGCCTGAGCTCGAAAATTTCATACATTGTTACATCATTATAAAAAGTCATCTTTAATCGCTTTTCTACCAATAATAAGCCCTAAATTATGACTTTGTTTCATAATGAAATAAACCATTAATGAATGATATAATCAAGTACCGAAAGGCTAAATGAACACTGCTACATAAACCATTGAAGAACTGCGTTGTTTATATATTCCACCCGTAAAACTTCTAATTTGTAATTTGTGTATATTTGAAATGAAGAAACTGGTCCTAACGGAGGCATGTGCAATCAATACCGCCTAGAGAGAAAGCATGCGCAATGAAAAATCATACCTTGTTACATCACCAACAATGAGTGAAATATTAAATGAACAATTAAGTTGTATTCGTTCGTGATTCGACATTATGAAATGATAGATATGCTATATTACCTATCCTTTCCTTTTCCTATCCGTTTTTCCTTTCCGTTTATTCCTTTCATACATTATGAATTCGTCGACAGAAAGCACAACTCACTTCTATTATTTGCAAATAGATGCGACGTTTATATGCATTCTGTTCAGCACTTTTCTTCCTTGTAATTGTCAATAAATTGTGAATAAATTTCAACCAACTTTTAATATGTCTAAATTTCTTATTATCTCTTTCGAAAGTATTCCTACATCCTTTTTTATTGTTTGAAATCGAACGACTGCACGCTAATGAATCAGCCGCGAGCTAACGAACGCGCGCAACCTAACGTAGTATGCACGTGCTACAACAATGCCTTCGTAACGGGTGAATGTTCCAAGCTGGCGTTAACAATGCTCGAAGAGTCCAAATATTTTATTTATTTATTTATTTATTTATTTATTGACGGGAATACCCATTTACAAAAGAAATATTAAATATAATCATAAATACAAAACAAATAAAAAATAAGAGGAAAAGATAATGATATAAATAAAGCAA
Organism: Rhysida immarginata; assembly: GCA_023313115.1. Taxonomy (NCBI): domain Eukaryota; kingdom Metazoa; phylum Arthropoda; class Chilopoda; order Scolopendromorpha; family Scolopendridae; genus Rhysida; species Rhysida immarginata. Next base: position 46,041 of record JAHWFO010069758.1, on the reverse strand, counting down.
TGAAATCACTAACGAAATAAATTAACAAGAATGATTTAGCGCCAAAGCGGATAAAGGAGCACATTTTCGTATTATAGCATCATACATTGATATATAGAATTAACCAACATTTTAAAACACTTTAGATAAAATATATAAACATGAAAACTAAATTGTAAATTACTATTTTAGTAAACAAATGTATACAAAGAATTTTAACGAATAAACTTGACGAACTGAAGGGTTAAATGGAGAGTGAAGTTAGGCTTTATATATCTGAACAAATAAAAGTTCTATAATTTGTAAGACATTCCCACTTAATGTTAGACGAATTGAGCCTTAATTGCTGAAGCGTTATGTTTAAGCATCTATCATTTTACATATTCAATTACTAAAGTGTTTCTACGTGATCATTTACTATTGAAGCCAGCGATTAACTACTACTATTTAGCATTATGTCTCACAGTATTTAGTTTTATATACCATTAAGCCAGAGGTAACATATAGCACCATTAAAACATATACTATTAAACAATTCTTACTACCATTAATTACTCGTTATATTCGCTCAAGAAACGTCGATACAATTGTTTGATATATTACATGCCATATTTTAGCACTGAAAGTTCCAAAGGTAACATGTGGTATAATATGGTCCCATTGGGCACGTGCTACTTAACAATTTCCCACTATTATTATTTACTTGTTATATTCACTCATGACACGTTGTTACAAGTTGTTTGATGTATTACCTGCCATATCTTAGTATTGAAAGTTCCAATACCATATGGTTTCATACAGTACCATTAGGGCACGTGCTATTTAACCAATTCCCACTATCATTATTTACTCGTTATATTCACTCATGAAACGTCATTACGACTTGTTTGATATATTACATGCCATATTTTAGCATTGAAAGTACCAACGGTAACATATGGTATCATATGGTTCCATTAGGGCACGTGCTACTTAACAATTTCCCACTATCAATGTTTACTTGTTATATTCACTCATGACACCTTGTTACAAGTTGTTTGATATATTGCATGCCATATCTTATCATTGAATGTTCCAATGCTACCATATGGTTCATATCGTACCATTGGGGCACGTGCTACTTAACAATTTCCCACTATCATTATTTATTTTCTATATTCACTCATGACACATTGTTACGAGTTATTTGATATATTACATGCCATATCTTAGCACTGAAAGTTTCATTGGTACCATATGGTACTATTAGGCACGTGCTAGTAAACCAGTTACCATTATCATTATTTACGCGTTATATTCATTCATGATACATCCTTACACTTACACGTGCCACTAGACCAATATCTGCTATCAATAGTTACTCATATATTCGTTCATTAGACGTCGTGACGATTTATTTTGTATATTACATGCCATATCTGGTTAGAGGAAATTTTACCACTAGAGTACGTGCCATTAGAACACGTACCTATTCCAGCTATCTTAGGTACGTACTTGTTCAAGCTCTGTCCCATATTAATGGATTGGTGAAAACGGAGTGTAAAAAAGTTAATTCGTTTTCTAGTTATCGTAATAAATAATTAGCTCCCTACGAATAATAAAATTCTTTGGATTTAGAGTCCGTTCTGCCCTTTCATTTATCGCCAATCACGTGCATCCTGCACGCGCACAATCTCATTAACATTTTGACCACGGGCAGAGCCGAACCTATATGCTCATTACGCATTTTTCCTAGTGCAATTGTACTGATTTCAGCTATCTTCGAACTAAGTTTATCAATTGGCCAAACAGTATTTAATAACATTATATTCGTTCATGACTCTTCGTTACGAGTGGTTTGATTTGTTGCTTACTATATCTTAACATTGGAAACTTCTAGAGCGCGTGCCATTGTTCCAATTTCGACCATCTTCGAACTAAATTTATCAATTGGCTAAACAGTATTTAATAACGTTATATTCGTTCATGGCTCATCGTTACGATTTTTTTGATATGTTACTTACTATATCTTAACATGGAAAAATTTCGGGGGGGGTATCATAATAGTACAATTAGAGCGCGTGCTTCTGTACCAATTTCGACCATCTTCGAACTCATCGGTGCCATTTCCCATATCTATCGATTGGTGAAAACAGATTTTTAAGATCTTTCATACTTTCCGAGAAAAACGAGTTACGGACAGACGGACGGACGGTCGGACAAGGCCAAAGCATAAAGCACCTTTCGGTACTTAATAAACCATTATTGAATGATATAATCAAGTACCGAAAGGCTAAATGAATACTGCTACATATACCAATGTAGAACTGCGTTGTTTATATATTCCACTGTATATTTCTAATTTATAATTTGTTTATTTTTGATCATTTTCCAATATCATTATTTACTCGTTATTTTCACTCATGACACGTTGTTACGAGTTATATGATATATTACATATCATATCTTAGCATTGAAAGTTCTAAACGTACCATTTTGTATTATATAGATTAGGGCACATGCTACGTTACAATTTCCCATTATCATTATTTAATCGTTAAATTCACACCTGACACGTCGTTACGTGTTGCTTGATATATTACATATCATATTTTAGCATTGAAAATTCCAACAGTACCATATGGTACTTTACGTTACCATTAGGGCACGTGCTACTTAACCATTTCACACTCCCATTATTTCCTCGTTATATTCGCTGATGCACGTTCTTACGAGTTGTTTGATATATTACATGCCATATTTTAGCATTGAAAGT
>JAHWFO010069758.1:15622-43297 GCA_023313115.1 Rhysida immarginata | reverse complement strand
ACACGTTGTTACGAGTTGTTTGATATATTACATGCCATATTTTAGCACTGAAAGTTCTAACAATACAATATGGTACCTTACGTTACCATTAGGGCACGTGCTATTTAACCATTTCCTACTATCATTATTTACGCGTTATATTCAGTCATGATATGTTGTTACGAGTTGTTTGATATATTACATGCCATATCTTAACATTGAAAGTTCCAATGGTACCATATTGTATCATATAGTCCATTAGGGCACGTGCTACGTAACCGTTTTCCACTCTCATTATTTAGTCCTTATATTCACGCATAACACGTCGTTACGAGTTGTTTGATATATTACATGCCACATTTTAGCAATGAAAGTTCCAATGGTACCATATGGTACCTTACGTTACCATTAGAGCACGTGCTATTTAACCATTCACACTGTCGTTATTTACTTGTTATATTCACTCATGACACGTTGTTGTGAGTTGTTTGATATATTACATGCCATATCTTAACACTGAAAGTTCCAATGGTACCATATTGTATCATATAGACCATTAGAGCACGTGCTATTTAACCATTTCTTACTATCATTATTTACTTGTTATATTCACTCATGACACGTTGTAACGAGTTGTTTGATATATTACACACCATATCTTAGCATTGAAAGTTCCATCGGTACCATATGGTACTATTAGGCACGTGCTAGTAAACCAATTACCACTGTCGTTATTTACGCGTTAATTCATTAATGATACATCCTTAAACGTACACGTGCTATTACACCAATTTGTGGTATCACTAGTTACTCTCATATATTCGTTCATGAGACGTCGTGACGATTTATTTTATATATTACATGCCATATCTGGTTAGAGAAAATTTTTAAAGGGGTATAATAATGTTACGATTAGAGCACGTGCCGTTAGAGCACGTACCTCTTCCGGCTATCTCAGGTTCGTACTTGTTCGTGCTCTGTCCCATATTAATGGATTGGTGAAAACAGAGTGTGAAAAAGTTAATTCGTTTTCAAGTTATCGTAATAAATAAATAATAAGCTCCCTACGAATAAAATTCTTTTGATTTAGAGTCCGTTCTGCCCTTTCAATAATCGTCAATCTCGTGCATCCTGCACGCGCACCATCTCATTAACGTTTAGAGCACGCGCTGAGCCGAACCTATATGCTTATTACGCGTTTTCCCCAATGCAATTGTACCGATTTCGGCTGTCTTCGAACTAAATTTATCAATTGGCTAAACCCTATTTAATAACGTTATATTCGTTCATGGCTCGTCGTTACGAGTGGTTTGATATGATACTTACTATATCTTAACATGGAAAAATTTTGGAGGGGTATCACAATAGTACAATTAGAGCGCGTGACACTGTACAGATTTCGACCATCTTCGAACTCGTCCGTGCCATTTCCCATATCTATCGATTGGTGAAAACAGATTTTCAAAATCTTTCATACTTTCCGAGAAAATCGAGTTACGGACGGACGGACGGACGGACGGACAAGGCCAAAGCATAAAGCACCTTTCGGTACTTAATAATGTATGACGTTTCCGCGCTCAGACTTTCTGTCTAAGTGGTGTTGCCTAGCCTGTCTCTCGTTGGCCTCGGTTTGGCAAATAAGACGTCACAGCATATTCCTTGTCATAGAAATTTTTGTCTCCTGGTACAAACGACTTCGATTGTAGAAAAGTTATAATAAAAAAATAAAAAAAATATAAAACAAAATACATATTGTTTAACCAAAATAGTCATTCCGCTGCTTATAGGAGTAAACAACTCCAAACATATCCATTAGTTTTACATGTATCAACTCTCTGCCGAAGGACCTTGCATATTAGAAAGCCTCTCTCCAATTATCGGGGAAAAATCCTCGAACATTAATTGTTTATTGTTATTAAAACTTTTTCGAGAACAATTGAACTTTATTCTGTCAAATATCAAACGGTAACATTCAGTTATAACGCAGTCACTGGCGTCTACATGTTTAGCAGTGCGCAGGATATGTCCAATCAATCCACTTCTTGCCTATGACCAGTTCTTTGCGACCACTTTAACACACAATCAGTTCCTGACTCAGTCTCAGAGGATATAGTCACAAAAGTCGTTCGCAGTTCCGTTACATACTCTGGTCTATCACGATATTATTTCGCTATCAAATGTCCTCCTCAAAAATTACTCATTCAAATGTGCCGGTATTGGGCACAGGCTCATGATACAGATCTGCAAAGGATATAAGTCGAAATAAGTTCATTGGCAAACGTGGTGTGTTTGATGGCTTACAAATGTTCCATCACTATTGACGCACTCTTGTCTTCATGGAACAGTAAAGTTTTTCAGTAAAGCTTTCAGTAGCTTGTTGTGTACATGCCCAGAAGAATTGAGCCTGTTTTGAAGGAGACAAAACGCGGTATAAAGTAGGTGAATTTTATAAATAAAATTGGTAGAGACTTTACAACACAACAAAGGGAGAACAGAGTTTCCGACTAGTTTCGCCATTTATTCCCGGCTTTATCAAGGATACACACAAGAGGACATGAGCCTTTATATATAGGAAATATGGTACAGAATGTGAACATGATTGGATGAATAAATAACAAATAGTAAATAATATAAATTGTACAGTGGCGACATGGAAAGGAGAATGGTTGGATAAGGAACCAATAACAATGAAATTATAAGGAAACCTTGAGAGGAAAATTAATTGAAATATAAAGGAAAAAAAAAAAATCAAAATTGAAAACGCGGACCTAGAAGAAGACTCATCCGGAGTTAACGTAAACTAAGGTATTAATAAAAATGGAAAGGAAAGTAAATATACAAATTTGAAAAATTACAAGATATCGGATAAAGAATTTAAAATTGAATAAATATCAAAAACGGTTTGGCAATTGAGGAGGTGATCTGGAGAGGAGATTTTAGCTTTAAAGATCTCAATGGCTTCGAGAGTGGTAGTCTTGAATGGGTCGTTGCATAGATGGAGGATGGTCATGATTTCACTTTGCTCTTTGGGGGCATGTCCCGTGCGGGCAAGGTGGATCGCGTAGTGCGAGTTATTATCTTGTTTCTTGTAGGAGTCCATGTGTTCTTTAAATCGTTTATTGAAATTGCGGGTCGATAGGCTTATATAGTATTTATCGCAAAATCCACAGTTTAATCTATAAACTCCGGAACGGGAGAATTTGTCGGTGTGTGTTTGGATGGGTGGATTAAGAGAGCGAAAGCATGGGGTCGATGAGCGGTAGGAAACTTGGAGGCCGAGTGAGGAGAGGAAGGCGGAAAGGCGGTAAAATTGAGGGCTGATGAATTGCAAGGACACCCATTTCTTGGATGGGGATGGGTGAGGAAGTTTAGGGTTGGAGAGGGCAAGTTTTCTTCGTTGGAGAATCCGGGAGAAGGTAGAAGTTGTGTAGCCATTTTTTAAGGCGAGGGCGCGTATAGTTCGAAATTCGGTGGCACGGGAAGGAGGACTGAGGGGTAACTTGAGAGCACGGTCGATGAAGAAACGGAGGGAGGCTTGTTTATGGATAGGAGGGTGTGAAGAGGAACAATGGATTAAATTAGATGATGTGGTGGGTTTACGGTAGACAGAGAATGAAAAGCGGTGGTTGGAGGGGTCATTAGTGATGAGGATATCAAGGTATGGAAGAGAGCGGTTAGATTCGGTTTCAAAAGTGAACTGAATGTGGGGTGAAAAAGTGTTGAAAAGGTTAGCAATGTCAACGGGTGAAGTAGAACGGGAATCAAAAATAATTAGGATATCATCAACGTATCGAAAGTATGAAATAATGGTGGAGTTAGAGAGGAGGGGAGAGACAAAGGTGAGTTCAAGGTTCTGGAGGAAGACTTCGGAAAGAAAGCTACTTAAGGGGAACCCCATTCCTAAACCGGACGGTTGGGAATAGAAGGTATTATTAAAGGAAAGGTAATTTTGGTTAGAAATGACAGTGAGGATAGAGTTTAGGTCGACGTAGTCATGAGCGGGAAAGGAGGATGAGAGGAAATGTGAGGAAATTTTATAAAGCAGTCGGACAGTGCATGTCTGGATATGCATACCTTCGCATATAATCATACACTTTCGATACATTGAATATCGATTAATAAGTGTTACGTGGGTCTTGGAAGACTGAAAACAGATCGAATGATCCGAAGATTCACGGTTCAAGTAATATCGGGCTAACGGAAGAGTTCGTATGTGGCGCAGATCTCATAAAGCAAAGAACACAAGTTCTTAACAAGCCACCAAATATGCTGGTAATAGGTTCTATGCATGTCTCGTGTGATTTGGGTACAGAATCCTTCTATCAACATAACAGAACAAGTCACGCTTTGTTGAAGTGTAAGGTAATCAGTAACAACTCTCCATAGACTTTGTATACCCTCACAATGAAGACATCTTCTATCAAAATAATGGTCCAATACATCGAGCTCTTTTATGAGCAACGTGTGGCCAGCTCACTCCTCATACTTGAATATTTAAGGTCCATTACGATAGGAACTTTTTGCAGAGTTGCTTGCACATGAAGATCTCTCACTTGAGAGGAGAGATGAAGCTTCATTAAATATAAGCAAGAAAAAGACTGTCTCGACACATGCCTACAGAGTCCGGAACGGCTACCAAGAACCCTATCTGAAGTTTTCTTCGTACAGTCTCAGAACTTGGTATGCATTCCAGTCCGTGTTAAAAGAAAGGCATGTGGACCATATTATGAATCTTTTCCAACATACTTATGACCAACAGTTCGTTTGAAAGCCATACTAATTTTACGAACAGGCACTTCATCTGGCAAGCCGTTGCCCAGAACGGACATGTCTCCGACTATTCCATTCAGAAAGAACCTTGTGGGTCGAAATGTATGCAAGAGAGTTAATTATGTATGCTAATTATGACTTCTTACGATCATGTAACAATGTATGAATTTTCAGTGCACAGGCTTTCTTTCTGGAAGGTGTTAGCACTACACACATAGCTTCGTCCATCTGATTGCCAGAGTGTGTACCATGATTCATGATCCCATAAGACTGAGATTCCACGTTTCCACTTTCCCATGGTCCAGTTTCTGCGAGTTTTACACCACTCCAAACGTCGCCTGGAATTGTTGTCAGTGATGACGGGCTTATGAGCAGCAGCATGACCGTGGATACCCAGGGAATGAAGTTCCCGACGAATGGTGATTTGGTGATTGTGCTAGGAACACAGGAAGTAGAATTTCTGAACTCTGCAGCAATCATTTCAGTAGAAGACCTTTGATTGCTCCGGGTCACACATACAAGCACTCGACGAACTGTCTGTCAATTTCTTGGGTCTGCCAGTGCGTAGTTGCGCTGTTGTTGCTCCCTAGTTTTCCACTTCCAAATGGCGTTGCCTATAGTTGTACGGGGTATTCGTAGAATGTCGGAAATTTCACGGATTAATTCTTACATAAGCGACATCCTATGATAGTTGGAAGTCGCTGAGCTCTTTTGAACGACCTTTATCTTAACAATACGAGGCTGATATATGTTTGAAAGTGTGTGGTGCTATTTAAAAATTTTTACCTGTCATTGTCATGCGACATTTGGCACATTTCTTGAGTCATGAGGGATGTCTCTAAACTTTTGATTACATAGTGTATGTCGATTACCTACCATTAATATTGAATTAATAGTATAACTGGACAATGCCTTATGCATTTCGGGCATCCAACAGCGTTTGTATGAGAAAGCTTTATTATTAGTATCCATTTTAGATTGTCTATATAACTGAAATTTGGATTCCATTATTTAAGCTTTGTATGTCGGGATGGACGTATAATTCAGTTTTTTTGGATGGTTACGCGGAATTCTTTTTTTTCTTAGGATGGCACGTAGCTGACTCTGCGAATTCGGTGTAATCTCATCTACATTTTGAAAACGAGGTCCTTTTAAGGTGGGGCAAAAATTTGAAGCATTATGTTTATTGAACTTCTGCACCAGAGTGTAAAGTGCACTTTATGAAGGATTTTGGTATGGGGATGTTTCAGATTACTCTGTATGGGTCTACTGATGGTAGTGTACGGAAACATGAATTCCGAGGAGGCATACCGTAGTGACACTCAGGAAAAGCAACTCTGTGCTGCCTAAGTTTTTATGGAAACGATGAATGTCTGTCACGTGGTTCCAAGACAAGATCGTTTTGAAACAAGTATTACGTCAGAGCCAGCGATCGTCATCGGAGACGAGTTACGGAGGAGATGACGATGGATGACGATAAAAGCGTCGAGGGACACGGTGTAACGTGACTGAACAGTGGGGTTTTGTGGGTTTGTAATAAAGTAGCAAAATTGGCATTGAAGAAATAATTTATTTACAAGTTCAAAGTTAATATTCCAACAAAAGAAATAAATTAAATAAATTGCACCTCACGTGACCTTCCACGTCACCTTATGAGCGTTTCAGATAGCAAATAAAAGTCACAATTAATAAATACAAAATAAATCGTATCTTACGTTGATATGCAAAAAGTACAAAGCAAATGCTAACTCAATAGCGGAACACTCGGCTACAGCACTGGTCCCTTAAATAATTATGGAGAATGTAATGTCCAGTAATTCTACGAGGAAATAAAGCTTGACGTATCCATAAAGCGACCAATATCTTTCACAATATCTCATCCGTCTGGAAACCAATATCTGCTTATGGAACTGAGATGCCTCGCTGACCTCCTAGATTGCCTGTCGCCGACACATATCCATCGGTGAGCCCGTCGTGTAATCCTTTTGGCGGGAGGATTACTGGAACCCGTAAGTCGACGTCGTCTAGCCTGATGAGCGACGCCGTGGGCAACTCTATAAAACAAATGGAAATCGAACAAAGATTAATGAATTGCCTTAACAGAACCAACCGCACATAGAATACATTGGCACTCGCCCTGAAAATTCTTAAACAGCTTAACCGCGCCTTATTCGCTAAGTACTCACTATCGAACGAGTGAATACGAGTTTCGCAACGCGCTACGCAACGTTCTCCGGAGTCGTGCGCGCATACGCTGCTATCTCTTAGCTCCCAACGCCTTCCCTGCGTTGCTTCCGAATCACGAGGTTGTGCGACGGAATATTGGCCGTACTTCACACGCCCAAAAGTGGATTATCGCCGACTTGTCCAAGAGTCTGACACTTTTCCAATTCAATATAGGCTGCGCCCGTCGGCACCGTGGATGCTGCCTCCAACCCGGCAGCTCCGGTCTGATTCTTTAGCGTCGAGACCTTCCCAAGACCGTCAGAAGGAGGCCCTGGCTGCCCTTCCCCTTGTGGTCTCCAGCAGGGAGCTATCTCTCGGTTCCCGCGGAACACGCGGCTACGGGACCAATGTCCTCCGTTATTAGCAAGGTAAGTAGCACGGTTTCTTACCTGCTGTCCGCCCGTCCGCTTAGAGTTCACCCTTAATGCCGGATTCCCGGGAAGGTCGCGAGAATCTCTCCGCTTCCAAATTTCAACCTTTTTCATCGATGTCTCGAACTGAAGTCCCTGTCTCTCTCTCTCTCCCTTTGCAAGTCTCCAACCTTTCCTCCCTTGCTTTCTTATTGGCCCTTTCCCCGTCTCTCTTCTAACTATCGATACCTGGCCAATCTCTTTTTTTCTTTCTTCAAATCCTTTCCGCCTTTTTCTTTTTGCGTACGGCGCTTTATCTTTCTGCCTTTTTATCCTTGCATACGACGCTCTCTCTTTCGGCCCCTGCTCCTCTTTCGTCGTCTGCTTCCTTCCTCTCTCTTCTCTAAGTTTCGTTATTCCTGCCCGAACTGGGATTAGGTCGGCCCTCTCGCTTAAGCCTCCCAAATTTTGTGACACACGGGAGAGAGAAAGTTTGGAACCGGAGAGAGTGGACGTAAAGAAAGGCGGTAAAGACGTTAGCAGGACGAAGGCGAGGAAGAGAAGGCAGGGCAAGCAAAGACGTTCCGCTTTGTCTCGTCGCGTTTGCCTTACCGAACTCCGCGCTGCAGAATCTCTGTCATTCCCTTGTTCGAGGAGGTCTCTCACCGACACTCGGCGTTGAGAGACACAAATTCCCGGAACTGGATAGGGGGCAGCGGAGATTCCGGGCCGATTTCAGTGTGGCTGAAGCCCGCCCGGTAATTCATCTCATTATAACGTCAGAGCTTCGTTTCCCGCCGTGAATGCAAACGGTGAATTCGTCCGGAGGAGAGTCCAAGCCGTGTGCGGAGAAGAGGAGGAAACTCCAGGAGGAAAAACCAGTGAAAAGCAACCATCGTCTTTTCCTAAGTATACGACTTTATTCCATAAATTCTTTAACGTTCTGCCAAGTGAACTGCTAGAAAGAATCACGCCGCTCGTAGCACAGAGCTTCGTTGAATTAGCGGTCTCGCTCAAAATTCCCGACGAACTCATTGGGATATTCCCGTTCGGGTTTCAAGCCTATAATAGTGATATTGCTGGCGGCATTTATCAAGGATAGTATATCGTGTGTTAGTGTGTTGAGTGCATTAGAGGAGACATTATTGTTAACTGTATTAACGAAAGTCTATATCCGCCCTCTGAGGCCGCCAGTGCGCTCGTCTATTTGCTATGCTACTGAAAGGATATGCTATTGGGTGTTTGTGTTTTTTACAGTACGCGAAAAGCTTTCGTAGCAGCTTTAATTCACTTGTGCTTCTTAATTGTGTGCTGCTGGAGACAGATGCGAAGAAGGCGTAGCTACGGTTCGCCAACATGATATTCTTTTACATAGGAAGAACTAATCCACACAACATATAAGGAGAAAACACTATTCTTTGTGTGGAGTAGCGTTTTCTCCTTGTTTGTTGTGTCGATCATTGTCCACACTTTCTGGCACCTCTACTGTTTATAAAGAACTAATCCTTTTTTTAAGTTTCCCCCCGTAACCTTCACGTAACTCTTGTCAGCAGGCCGCTGCAGGAGTACTCGTAGTTACCATTTCAAATTTTTATGCCCGGCAATTTATTAAGACTTTATTCCTATATGAGCATTTGAATGGTTACATTTGCAATCATTTATTTGTATCTCCCACTGCTTAATAAATTTACAGCTTTTATTAATCTCATACCGTTTCCGATTCTTGTCTTGTCTACGTGACAATGACTCTGCCAGGAAGGGCAAAACTTTAATGATATGCAGAAAATCACGTCTCCCGCGTGAACTGGCCTACCCAAAGACCAGGACTAATTAGAATAAACCATTAAGTAATGACATAACCAAGCACCGAAAGGTTAAACTAAACCATTCGCGGAACTATATTTTTAAACGGCCCTATGTTAACATTGGAAGTTTTTAATGGACCATTATGATACCATTAAACCACGTACCTTTGAAATAATTTCAACTATCATTAATTTTACGTTATATTCATTCATGACACATCATTCCAAGTTGTTTGATATATTACATGCCATACTTTAGCATTGCAGTTTCAATGAACCAAAATGGTTCCACTAAACCAGGTTCCTTGAAACCAATTTCGACTATCGCTAATTTTACGTTATATTCCTTCATGACACCTCCTTCCAAGTCGTTTGATAAATAACATGCCATATTTTAGCATTGCAAGTTCCAATGAACCATAATGGTTCCACTAAACCAGGTTCCTTGAAACCAATTTCGACTATCGCTAATTTTACGTTATATTCATTAATGACACCTCATTCCAAGTCGTTTGATATATTACATGCTATATTTTAGCATTGAAAGTTCCAATGAACCATCATGGTTCCGCTAAACCAGGTTCTGTGAAACCAATTTGAACTATCATTAATTTTACGTTATATTCATTCATTATACATCATCCCAATTTGTTTGATATATTACATGCCATATTTAAGCATTGAAAGTTACAATGAACCATAATGGTTCCACTAAACCAGGTTCCTTGAAACCAATTTGGATTATCATGAATTTTACGTTATAATCATTCATGGCACATCATTTCAAATCGTTTGATATATTATATGCCATATTTTGGTATTGAAAGTTCCAATGAACCATCACGGTACCACAAAACCAGGTTCCTTGAAACCAATTTGGACTATCATTAATTTTACGTTATATTCATTCATGACACCTCATTCCAAGTCGTTTGATATATTACATGCCATATTTTATCATTGAAAGTTCCAATGAACCATCATGGTTCCACTAAACCAGGTTCCTTGAAACCAATTTGGATTATCATGAATTTTACGTTATAATCCTTCATGGCACCTTATTCCAAATCGTTTGATATATTACATGCCATATTTTGGTATTGAAAGTTCCAATGAACCATAATGGTTCCACTAAACCAGAATGGTTCCACTAAACCAGGTTCCTTGAAACCAATTTGGACTATCATTACTTTTACGTGATATTCATTTATGATAAATCATCACAATTTGTTTGATATATTACATGCCATATCTTATCATTGAAAATTTTTGAAGGTGTCATAAAGGTACCATTAGTGCACGTGCCAATGTTTCGATTGCAACAATTTTCAAAATGGTTCATTTCCTGAACCATATTTATTGGCCGAAATAGTAATTTATATTCGCTTGTATCTCGTCATTAATATTTGTTTGACATATTACTTAATATATCTGTCCATTGAAAATTGCTAGGTGGGGGTCGTGATGGTGCCATTTGTGGACGTGCTAATGAACCGATTTAGATAAAATTTATGATTTTTTCATGGCATGTACCATATTCATCGACTGACGAAAATAGTAATGAATAACCGCATCTATCTCGTCATTACGGTTTGTTTGATATGTTACTCAATATTTCTTCCCATTGAAAATTGCTGGGCGGGAAAATAGAGGTACCATTTGTGCACGTGCCAATGAACCGATTTAGATAATATTTGTAACTGGTTCGTGCCATGAACCATATTCATCGACTGACGAAAACAGATTTTGAAAATCTTTCATAACCTCGGAGGAGTTTGAGTTACAGACAGACAGACAGACGGACAGACAGACACGTTTCCACTGATAGCATAAAGCACCTTTCGGTACTTGATAATGGGTGAGGGCCAACTGGACCGACCTTCTGCATTGCCGAATTCGTCAGTATAGTCCAGGCAGAATGTGTCGCTTACGGTTGTCTAAGGACTTATGGATATTTATTCTGTTGGGTTGCTACTATAGTCGATATACCTGGGTGACCTAGTATGAATAAATTTCGTTGTCCTATTACTACACAATGTACAATGACTTACTTCCACATTTGCAATTGTTCATGCAATCCTGGTTATTAATGGCCAAACCTTGCATGCTTTCCAGAGATAACACAATTAAGCTAATGACTAGAGCAAATAATTCTTTAGTGACACGTTGCTATCTCATACGTTAATGTCTGTTGACAATCAATCCACTCAATATTGATTGTGTATCTGAGGACGAGGATAGTGAGGAAGAGTAACCTTTCATTCAATTAGGTAAGCAACCTTGGTCAGGCTGGTCTCAATCCAACATGACAGCATTTACTAAAGCTTTCTCTTTTTTCTCTCAATTTCTGGGAGTCAACTTTCTCACAGACATGTCTAGAGAGAAGCGCCTTCTACTAAGAACTGTGTTCATCATCGAGCTTTTCATTCACGTCTTCGTTTTCTGTGTACAATTTTTAGGAGCAGTTCTTGTTTTCAGGTCGGGTACCTTCCTGAAAAGCTTTCTTGCCTACATTCAGAGAACTTTGAAAACGTTCGTTGCTATCATCCTGTCAATCTTTTGCTTTAGAAACCAGGCAAGATTAAATAAACTCTACCACTCGATTCGGTGGATTATTCTCAAGCAAAATGTGGACAATGTGCTGCTAAAATACTTCCTCACTAACATAACGATTATAGCACTGATAACTGGCTCTGTATGTGTTGAGCGTGTCCTTTTTTTCCACAAAACGGTCACTCTAAAAGAATTTAACGAAACCGCTCTGAATAAAAAATTTATGATGCAACACCAAGTATTCTTTACATTCTATAGCATTTCCTGGAATCTGTTGAGCGACGCTTACGTTGCGCTGTTCACTGTAACTCTCGGCATCTTCTGCAAGATTCTGTCACTGTCTTACCGACAATTCAACAATCGCTTTAAAATTAAGTTTCCCTTGAACCGCCACTGCTCAGAATCTGAAGTAGTGTCTCTGCGGAGCCAGTTTGCACTCCTTTCCTCCTACGTGAACCAAGTGAACGCTATCTTCGGTTCGTTTCTGGCAATTTGGATCTCGTATTTCGTCGTATCTATGTGCGTGAGCGCTAACAGTGTAAAAGTTAATTCTTCTGGATTTACAAGCGTTATAGTCCCCATTAGCCTTGCAATGAATATCTTCAAAGACTGTTACATCTTCATCGTTTTATATAAGGAAGCTAGCGTTATGGTCGAAGAGGTATGTGTTAATTTGTTTCAATCTTTTGAATTTTAAATTTACTACCTATCTATCTATCAACTGGGCAAATCAGATGTATTTATACAAGGTGAGTCGCGCACATCAGAGTTTAGCTGGCCGTAAAAGTACCAGTTTGAGAATTTAAATGAAAGTAAATTATCGTAGAGATTACTTGAAATGCTGACTTTTTTTTAGCAGACAAACGTTAGGTGTTAAAATAAATGTTTGAAATGCCATTTCGCGAATACAAAAGATTAATAACTCCAAAACGGCTCATTAGAACCAAACAAGTCATTTAAAAAATTGTCTTAATGAGACGAATCCATACAAGTCGAGATACTGAGTTTGATTCGTTGGTTTGAACGCCAAAGCAATTTTTTAATTATAAAAAAAATTAATATCTCTAAAAAGGTTTAACCAATTAACATAAAAAATACGCCACGGCACTATGTAATGTACCCTCTATGTATGTGTAATTTTTATTCTGTTATTGGCCGTCTCGGTGGTTATATTAATTCAAAATTGATTCAATTTTCAATTTAAATTTTAAATTTTTTTCATGTTTAAGTTTATATTCTTGTTTTCATTTTACTTTAAACTCAGGCTTTTGAATTAAAATAACTCTGTTATGTTCAATAGAATGAAAGCTATTCATAACAAGAAAACAACATTTCAATATTTAAGCTTGTTAACTTTATTCAGTATTTTCGGGTATTTATTTGTGTGTTTATCAGTCGACCAGGCTCAGTTTTAGTAGTATTTTTGTGACTGCTTTTCTTCTCGTTTGTTTTGCTGCAGATTGTCATGTAATTTGACGTTGTTTATACAGGCAGTTGTATTTAAACTAGGGCGGACTGCGACTCGCGAATCGCTTTCTTGACCAATAATTTAAAGCGAACCGTTATTGATTGTTAAGAAAATGACTAACTAAATTCTTTAAATTGATATTAATTTTTATTGTTGAAACAATTTCATTTTAAACTGCGTAATTTGGCAAGTTCTTCACGCCTAACCTTCCACGATGCATGGTTGTTGATATTAATCAACCGCGGCTTTGCAAATGCCGGTTCGATCACTAAACCGTTGATGGTCTTCACTCGTGAAAATGCCACGTACGACAAGCCAAGTCCAAATTCTGAATCACCAATGTTTATGACTGCTTTATCAACAGTGATTCCTTGTGCTTTGTGTCTGGTGATTGCATAGGCTAACTTAAGCGGAAATTGCTTACGCGTACAAGATACTCCTCCTTTTTTGAAGCCAACGGCGATCGGTAAAATGGGAGCTGCTTCATTGGTTAATGTTGGTCCAGTATAGGTTGCGAATTTGACGAGAATGCACATCGGCAGTTCATTCAAGTGGTTGCGAGTTTCAGTTGGCGAGTAGACAATGTCGACAACCACACCAAAAAGATATTGTGAATACGCTGTGAACTTCGAAATTTGGCCTTAAAAATCGAATGTGCAGAGCAAAATTTGCGAAGGGCTTCGCCGTATTTTGTATGTCAAAAATTCTATTTGCACGCGCAATATTTGTTTACGTTTTTCTCAATGCATTCCTATGGGAACAATTGAAGGGTGATTATTCCTCGATGGTAGGTCGGATTTGAAAAATTTTTTTTTCTTGACCATCACCATGGTCATGCGCATGCACGTGCAAATTTTCATTGTTGTGACTATTACGTGTCAAAAGTTTTATGCGGTCATCGAATTACACTTGGCGACTGTTAACAGAGCTTCGCTCTAAAAAAACAGGTGATAAAAGTTCTAAGAACTCGATAAAATGGTCTCAAAAATCGATGGTGCAGAAAAAAATTTGCGAAGGGATTCGCCATATTTTCTATGTTGAAAAATCTATTAGCGCGTGCAATTGTTTGTTTACATTTTTTTCAATGCATTTCAATGGGAACAGCTAAATGGTGATTATTCCTCGATGGCTGAACCGATTTTTAAAATTTTTATTTAGTGACCATCAGGATGGTCATGTCCAGCTGTGTGCAAAATTTCATTTGTCTATGTTCTCTGGTTCAAAAGTTTTATGCGCACAAAGAATTTTGATTTTCGCCTGATAACAGAGCTTCGCTAACGCTTCGCTCTAATAATTTGAACCCTATTTTACAGGGTAATTCAAATTCAATGTAAAAACTTTCAGGGGAGGTAGTTTAGGCGATTCTAAACAAAGCAATTCATATGAACATGGGTCCGAATTTGAATGATAACTGAGATATGAACAGAAATAAAAATCCTACCATCAAGATCAACAAATTAAAAACTCAGGTTCTCTAACGCCTAGGATAATGAACTTTTGAGGAGTGATAGAGTACATAAAACTTTGTAAAACGTTAAAATTTGATCGAATTCTAACGAGTACTACCCAGCGCATGTAACGATCTGGACTGCGTAACGCGGAAACTACTCGTTGGAAGTTGATCAAGTTTTAACGGAATACACAGTTATACACTGAGTGAGCATATTATTATGACCACCTGACATGTTTATGCAAATGCGCGCACAGACGTCATCACAATGTTGCTAGCGGGACCAATATAAAAAGGGAAGCTGAGTGTCGTCGACAACAGTAGACGTGTTCCATTCTTCAACTATAGGTAAACGACGCGATTTAACAGCCTTCGAACGCTGGATGATTGTAGGTGCTCGGAGCTATGGAGCGAGTATAAGCAAAACAGCAGCATTCGTGGGGTGCTCAAGAGCAGTCGTCGTTAAAGTATTTAAAGACTGGACGGTTAGCCGGAAGACGGGATCTGAACGTTCGCGTTGTGGCCGCCTGCGGATGATTGATGATCGGACAGAACGGAGACTGCCACGACTGGTAAAGGATAACAGAAGAGCAACTATGCATCAAATCACTGCCGACCTTAATCAGAGGTCCTCCAAAACGGTCTCTGAATGCACTGTCCGCCGCACACTCCCTCGCATGGGATACGGAAGCCGAAGATCTGTCCGCGCACCTTTGCTATCTGCAACCAACAAGCGGATACGACTCCAATTCGCTCAGGAGCACAAGGACTGGACTATAGAGCATTGGAAACAAATCATGTGGTCTGACGAGTCACGATTCCAGTTACATTATGCAGACGGCCGCAAGAGAATCTGGCGGAAACAGCACAAAAGCATGGACCCCGCATGCGTGAGTACAACCCTTCAGGCCGGTGCGGGCAGTGTTATGGTCTGGGGAATGTTTTCCTGGCATGCGTTGGGTCCGTTAATACGTGTTGAACAACGTCTGGATGGCACAGCATACCTCCGTATCGTCGCTGATCTAGTTCACCCTGTCATGTTGATGGCGTACCCCAATGAAGATGGCTATTTCCAGCAAGACAATGCGCCATGCCACAGAGCTCGTATTGTGCAGGAGTGGTTCCGGGAACATGAGGGGGACTTTACCTTACTTAGGTGGCCCCCACAATCACCAGATCTCACTCCAATTGATAATTTGTGGGACAAAGTCGAACGAACTATCAGACGGATGGATCCCCCACCGTCCAATCTAGCACAACTAGACAGTGCTATCCATCAGGTATGGTGTCAGATTCCTCCCACCACCTTCCAACATCTCGTGGAATCAATGCCACGAAGAATCACCGTAGTATTAAAGGCAAAAGGTGCCCAACGAGATACTGACAGGGTGTTCATAATAATATGCTCAGTCAGTGTATGTACAGTCAACCAAAGGAAATAATCCACACGAG
This sequence comes from Rhysida immarginata, assembly GCA_023313115.1. NCBI lineage: Eukaryota > Metazoa > Arthropoda > Chilopoda > Scolopendromorpha > Scolopendridae > Rhysida > Rhysida immarginata. The sequence goes on along the minus strand of JAHWFO010069758.1, from coordinate 27,244 downwards.
TTTAATACTTAATATTACATTTCATGCTAATGTGTTGTTTTAATAGCTTTTTTAATTATAATTATTTAAATTTAATAATCTTAATAATGTTAACTCTAAATGTAATATTAAATTATTAAAAATAAATTAATATTGAAACGGTAAAACTTAGAGTAAAATTCAAGTGTGGATTATTTGCCTTTGATAACTGTACCCTAATATTCCCCGAAATTTCATTATCCTACGCGTTAGAGAACCTGAGTTATTAACTTGTTGATCTTGATGGTAGCATTTTTATTTCTGTTCATATCTCAGTTATCGTTCAAATTCGGATCCATGTTCATATGAACTTTTTTTCTTAGAATCACCCATACTACCTCCCCTAAAAGTTTTTTACATTGAATTTGAATCACCCTGTATACAGGGCGAGTCAAAAGTTTGTTACCCCCTTCCTATCTTAAATACCAATGTAGTTACGCAAATTCCAATACAGGGAATGAATAGGAACTTGACGGTGCTATATCTGATGGAGCATCTTGCAACATCTCAAATATACAAATTAGGACACATCCAAATTCTAACTCGAAAACCGTAAGAGATACACAAAAAATTCCAATTGCACATTTCTTCAACAGCAAATTCCAAACAAAACAGAAAAAAAGTTCACCAAAATCCGATGAGCGGATCACCCACAATGCTCATTGCAAGCTCTGCAACAGGACATCTGGCTCGTCTACTGTTCGTTACTTCTAAACAGTCATCTGATACAAAGTAAGTCTTTCCATCAATCAGATAGTGTTCAATGTCATGTCCATTTGCACCATAGCATAAATCCGCACGACATTTCAACGATGCCTGTTTGTTGCATAATAATTTTGCCTCGCCTCACCAAAGCAGAGGACCATGTTGATCATTTCCTGATTACTGTTCTGTGCCATCTTGCTTTGGTCTGATTTTTCTCTGCTTCAACATGCATTTTTATACCAATTGCACAAGAAGCTGGTGACTTTATGGTAAATTGTGTAACTTTTCAGATCAGGGTGAGGATGGTGCATGAAATAATTTGCATGCTTGGCAAATGGTATTCGGAAGAAAAAACCACAAGGTGGTTACTTCCGAGACTTGAACCCAGGATCTTTGGTCTCTGTTGCTCTCGTTTTCTCCTATGGCCTCTCATCCCTTGCCCAATCTTGACAGGAATCAAGGTTTTAATGTTGCAAAGCTTGCAGTGAAGATTGTAGATGATCCGATATTCCGATCATCCATCCCTAACAAGCGTTCAGACGATTATGTGTTTCTTTGTATATGTGTGTTTCTTTGTGTGTGTGTGTGTGTGTTTACCTACAAGCGTAATTATCCCGAGCAACGCCGAGTCTTCTGCTAGACAATCTATATATATAAAGAAGGATGTTTGTTTGTTTGTTTGTTTGTGGGTTTGTTTGTTGGTTTGTAGGTTTGTTTGTTTGTTTTTTATACAAATCTTCAGTTTTATTCCAATCTTGATAAAATTTCGCATACATGACCTTTAAAGCATGAGGAAGGTCCCTGTCTACCTCAGATTTCGAAAAAATGATAATTATTGATAAAAAATCGATATTCATGGTTATGGCAGGGCATATTAATGAGAAATATTTCATGACCAACAATGCAAGACAAAGTTTTTGCAACAATAAGTATCAACAAGGGTATCAACACGCAATTCACAAACACTCTGCACGGACCAACAATATATATCTCATGACCAACAATGCAAATAAAAGTTTGTGCAACAATAGGTATCAACAAGGGTGTCAACACGCAATGCACCAACACTACGCAAGGATCAACAATATATGTCTCATGACCAACAATGCAAGGCAAAGTTTGTGCATCATAGAATTCAAGCGTATTTATCCCGGGCAACGCCGGGTCCTCTGCTAGTCATCTATATATATAAAGAAAGATGTTTGTTTGTGGGTTTGTTTGTGGATTTGTTTCTTTCTTATGCAAATCTACAGTTTTATTCTGATCTTGATGAAATTTTGCATACTTGACCTTCAAAGCATGAGGAAGGTCACTGTCTACCTCAGATTTCGAAAAAAATAATAATTATTGATAAAAAATCGATATTTATGGTTATGGCAAGGCATATTAATGAAAAATATCCCATGATCAACAATCCAAGGCAAAGTTTGTACAACAATAATTACCAACAATGGTATCAACACGCAATTCACAAACACTCTGCACGGACCAATAATACATACACTATATGATCAAAAATATCTGGACACCCCTCACAGATCATCGATTGGACCAATGTCACATCATAATGACTTGCACATCATTTAAATAGCTTTCCACACCTTCAGACACAACTCTGCTTGGACATTGGCAAGAATGGGTCGTTCGGCAGAGCTCAGTGAGTTCCAACGGGGAACCATCGTTGGATGTCACCTATGCGGCAAGTGCGTGCGTGACATTTCCAGCTTTCTTCAGATACCCAAGTCAACAGGAGGCGATGTCATTATGAAATGGAAGACCCGGGGATCAACAACAGTTCAACAACAAACCGGTAGACCCAAGAAACTAACGGACAGAGACCGTCGAGTGCTTCGTCGTGTCACCCGCAGCAACCGGAAGTCCTCGGCGGAAAAAATTGCCACAGAGTTTCGAAACGCCTCTGCAAATGATGCCAGTGCCATGACAATTCGTCGGGAACTGCACACGATGGGATTCCCTGGCCGTGCTGCTGCCCACAAGCGACGTCTGGAGTCGTGCAAAGCCCACAGAAACTGGATAATGGACCAATGGAAACGTGTAATGTGGACAGACGAATCTCGCTACACACTCTGGCAATCCGAAGGACGAGTTTGGGTTTGGCGCATACCTAGAGAACGCTTTTTACCTGAGCGCACAGAGCCCACCGTCAAGTTCGGAGGAAGAGGAGTCATGGTGTGGGGCTTATTTTCATGGTACGGACTAGGCCAGCTCGTTCCTGTGCAAGGAATCATGAACTCCGACCGTTATCTGAATGTTTTGGACAACTGTGCACTTCCAACGTTGTGGCATTTCTCAAACGGGACAACTGTGCACTTCGGAAACGGGCCATTTCTCTACCAACACGACAATGCTCCGTGCCACAAAGCGAGGCGTGTACAGCAGTGGTTTGCGGACTCAGGGGTCGAAGAAATGGGTTGGCTGGCACAAAGTCCCGACCTCATCCTATAGAGAGTCTGTGGGATGAATTGGAAAGACGCTTGCGGGCCAGATCACATCGGCCAACTTCTGTACCTGAACTGATTCTCGCTCTTCGGGAGGAATAGAGGAACATTCCGGAAAGTACCTACCAACATTTGGTGGAAAGTCTTCCCCGAAGGGTGGAAGCTGTGATTCGGGCAAAGGGATGTGCAACGCCCTATTGATTTCCATGAAATCGTGGCTAGAGCGCAAACGTGCATGTGTCCGGATATTTGTGATCATATAGTGTATCTCATGACCTACAATGCAAGGAAAAGTTCGTGCAACAATAGGTATCTACAATAGTCTCAACACGCAATTCACACTCTGCACGGGCCAACAATATTTTTTTCTCATGGCCAACAATGCAAGTAAAAGTTTGGCAACAATAAGTATCAACAATGGTATCAAAATGCAGTGCACCAACACAATGCAGGGATTAACAATATATATCTCATGATCAACAATGAAAGGCAAAGTTTGCAATATAGATAAGATTCAATTTGTAACAATATATAGAATTCCTGTTATTCAGGCTTTTCTTACAAATGAGAGTTCTTAGAACTTAATAATTTCTTGAAGATCTTTAGAAATGATCAGTAACTGGAGATAATGCAGAGTTAGCAGACTATTGAGAAAGAATGGAAAGACGACAGAAGAAGCGGTCCTTTAGCTCTGTGCTGTATTGAGCAAATAGTTAGCATATCAATAGAAGAATCGGTGACCACTAGACTACACAAAGAGATGAATGGTCAGGATTTGCTTCAAGACATCGAGAGTGGGAATTGCAAGGTTAACATCTAAAGTAAGATTACGTGACGAAGAAAATAATTAGGCTACCCATCCATTGTGAGCATTTAAAATATTTTTTCCAAATTTTCATTATGAACTTTTACTGCATTAATTCTAATCATGAGTTTATATTTAAGATATTGCAAAATTTAATCATAAAAACAGTCGGAGCCATGCCCGAATTTATCACCTAGCTTATTTGGTAGCACATCAGATCCAAACATTTCATAAAAATACATTTTGACTATATTCTGTGGGAATGTGTATATGTTGAAAACTCAGATGTTGATGATGCAATGATTGAACGTTAGTAATTGAACGTTTCCAAGAATTATTATTAATGCGCATAAAATGATGATGCAATGACAGAACTTTAGTAAGGCAGCGTCTATTGATGAGGCAAAGGAGTCACGCGTGTGCACTGCTGGTACCCTGCACAGTAGTCATCTCATGTTCCACAACAGCAGTTGCAACGTCTTCAACGTGTTGCTGCCTGATTCGTTTGCGTCCCCGGCTTGGTTGCACTCCTAGAGTTCCGGTAGATTCAAATCGTTCAATCATTTTCCGTAAGATAGTTATGCTTATCGGCCCTCTTCGTAACGTTTTCAATCGCCGGAATTCACGAAGGGCAGCACTTGCATTGTCGCTCTTCTGATAAAACAACTTGACTAATAACGCCCGGTCAGGCAGAGTAAACGTCATCGTCAGGCCATTCGTTCGTGATTGATGGGAAATCCTCAGCCTTGCCTTTTATTGTCATGATTGCTCAACACGGAACGCACTTATGCAAATGTATTCATTGGTTTCTTGAAATAAGCGCCCCCTATGGCGACTTTTGGTACTATTTTTTTTTTGCAGAAATCGAAACTGCATGTTCCACTAAGTATATACACCAAAATGTACTGCATTTGGCCTAATAGAATTCCCGCTAGCGAGCTCTGAACACCTCACGTTATTTCTTGCCCACCCGGTATTACTTAATATATCCTCTCACTAAAAATTGCTTTGCGGGAAATTGAGGTAACATTTGTGCACGTGCCAGTGAACCTATTTAGATAATATTTGTGATTTGTTCGTGCGATGAACTATATTTATCGACTGATGAAAACAGATTTCGAAAATCTTTCATAGCCTCGGAGGAGTTAGAGTTATGGACAGACAGACACGTTTCCCCACACTGATAGCATAAAAGAGAATCTTTCGGTACTTAATAATAGGTTATCGCAAGTATATAAAAGTTTCAAGAGAATCGATTAAAAGGGAGAAAAAACTCAATACGTGAAAATCAATCACCCCCCATTTTTCCACCCTTAGGGGTGGAATTTTTTTTTCAAAATTAAATGAGACCAATTTCGAGGTATACTGTATTTAATAAAAAAAGAATGATCAAAATCGGACTACACCGTAAAACGTTATGCGTGGTAATGCATAAATATATATATATACGCGTCGACTTGAGAACCTCCTTTTTTTTTCGTCGGTTAAAAAATGTAAACGATACTGCATTCAGAAAAATATATAAAACTAGCAGAGGACCCGGCGTTGCCCGGGATAATTACATTTGCAGTAAACAGAACAATCTCATGAAGTTAAAGAAGAACTCAATGGATACAACACAGAGCGAAGAGACTATCCATTTTAAAAAAATCCGAAAAATAGTAATTCTAGCTGATATACCAGGACTTTATTTAATCTCTTGTTGAGTTGCCTGAAGATTAAAATGATATCCATCTTCACCACCGGAGAACATCGCAGGATACTTTTGACCCAAATTTTTTACCCTTCACGTAGAAGCTCTTATATCCATTGTTCAGATATACCAATGCCAGTATAGATTTTTCTGTTTTAGCTGCAGAGTTTCTTTGACCAATACTCGTTCTTTCTCTTTCCTTTCCAGGCAGATAAATTTTTGCCAGTCGTCTGAATGTTTGATAGGGAGCGCAAGGGAGACACGTGTGACTCCTTTTCCTCCTCAATAGACGCTGCCTTATTTATGTTCTGTCAATGCATCATTATTTTATGCTCATTATTAATAATTCTTGGAAACGAACGTTCAATCATCGCATTATCAGCTTCTCAGTTTCTAAAATATTCACATTCACATAAAATATATTCGAAAAGTATTTTCATGAAATGTTTGGATCTGCTGGGCGACCAAATAAGCTAGGTGATAACCCCGGCGTGGCTCGGACTCTTTGTTTTTTGCTTTTTTTTATTAAATTTTGCAATATCTTAAAAACTAAACATATGAAAACACTTAGAATTAATACAGTAAAAATTGTATATGAAAATTCCAAAAGAAGTTTTTTAAAGGCTCAAAATGGATGGACCTCTCCAAGTATCCCGCTGCTAGTCTAAATAATTTCTTAGTCACGTAATCTTACTTTAGATGTACACTTTACGTTGTTGCAATTCCCACTCTTCTCTCGATGTCTTGAAGAAAAACTTGGCCATTCATCACTTTGTGTAGTCTAGCGGTCGCCGATTCTTCTATTGATATACTCACCATTTGCTCAGTACAGCACGGAACTAAAGGACTGCTTCCTCTGTCGTCTTTCCACTCTTTCTCAATAGTGTGCTAACTCTCCATTATCTCTAGTTACTGATCATTTTTAAAGATTTTCAAGAAATTGTTATGTACTAAGAACTCTCAATTCTAAGAAAAGCCTGAATAACAGGAATTCTCTGCATTGTTACAAATTGAAATTTACTATATTGCACAAAATATTCCTTGCATTGTTGGTCATGAGATATTTCTCATTAATATGCCTTGCCATAAACATGAATATCGATTTTTTTTAATCAATAATTATTATTTTTTCGAAATCTGAGGTAGACAGTGATCTTGCTCATGCTTTGAAGGTCAAGTATGCAAAATTTCATCAAGATCGGAATAAAATTGTAGATTTGTAAAAGAAACAAACCCACAAAACCACCCACAAACATTCTTCTATATACATATGGATAAAAATTTTAAAGCACACACTTTCACCTAAAAAGTGCAGAAAAAGTAAAAACATCTAATATTTAACAAAGGTAAAAGTGTGGTGGCTCGCTTAGATTCCAATAATACATGTAAATCGGTAGCACAAAATTGATGAGTAATCACTGATTACTAGAAAGTTATTTAAGTCCAAATAAATGTATACTTGATTAAACGTCTTCAATAGGTTTGCGACGAGTAAAGTCCAGGGGCAGTATTTGAACTGATTGTTTGCAATACGGTATGTCGTCAGTGGCGAGAGCTACGGGCACTAAAGCGAGATAGAATAACAAAACGAAAGTCTGCATTAATTATACGGGCGAAATTACTGGTCGCTTATCCTACTTAATGGCTACTTAAATTCTGAGTTGACTAAGATAAAGAGTCTCTTACATGGTAGTGGTTTCCTGGATAGCCAGGAACGAAGCGGCCATGTATCACGTGATAACGATAGACAGCCCCCCTCCCCAGTTACCGTCTATATTTTTCGGAAAATACTGTTCTCCCGTTCATCCCTCGTCGTTTACGGTATGGGTCTTCTCTACTGGGAGGTGAGTAATCCTTGTTGCATAGACGGTACGGCTATCGTAGCGGCGTCGTTCGTAGTGCGAGTCGATAACGCTAGCTGGCGGCGGGCCCTCTCGTCGTCGTCCTCTGCCTCTTCTCCAACGTCTCGGGCGGGTAGTGGGTGGATTCCTCATCATGGCTTCTATACGCTTTCGGGATCGAAACGTCCTCGTCGTTTCGGCTGGCTTCCTTACTTTAGGCACTTTAGGCTGGAATAACTTCTCCGTGTGTCGCCATGGCTCGTTTCGTCGTGGAAGCTCGCTCGTCTCGCTCAAGCGTGGACGTAGTCGCGTCGGCTGACGGCTCCGCTTCTTTCCTCTCTTCGAAACCGCGCTGGCTATCTCCTCTTCTCTTGCTTAGCATTCACTTCTCTTTCTTTAATCTTTCTTTTACCTTCATAATTTCTTCTGCTACGATCTTGCCTCCGTCTACATTCGCCACCATTTTCCTTCTCTCCCTCCCTCTCTTGACGTGTAGCAGTGTGACCAGATACTTCTGACCGACATCTACCGTCGCCATCCAACAAATCTACTAAAAACTACTGAAGCAAGAGATCCAATGTAGAAAAATATACAGAAAATCTATTACATCCCCATAATATCCTATCTGTTTATTAAGTTTGCCGTATTTCCTTGGAATAAAAAAAATCAAGAAGAATCCGTCAATTGTGTAAAACAAAAGCAAGTTTATTCAGATTCAGAATCACAATGCAATTTTTTAGAATTCATTAGAATGCAACATGTGCTAAACCTTGTTTAATATTCAAGATAGCGGAAACGTTTTTTCGTTTGAACTGATTCCGCAAATGAGTTTTGTTTAGGTTCACCTGGGTAAAAATGCGCTCACATACTGCATTTGAAACAGGCAAACATAACAAGGCTTTTGCAAATTTTGCAATATTTCTGTATTTCAGAGATCCATCATTTCCTGAGAAAGTTATTTTCCCAACACGACCCCAGAAAGTTTCTACAGAGAGTACTGGTTGATTATCCTTTTAAAATATCATTATTAAGTTTCATGCTGCGGTACTCTTCATCTATAATCTAAAGTTTAGATTCTAAACCTCTGTTTCACTGAAAATATTCCGAAATTGACTAATGACATTGCAAATTGATGTCATATTACCATGCACAACAGATTGAGGATCTAAAAATATAAAATCTTTGATAAGAATATTCTGGAGAGGAAAACGTTCCTTCAGTTGAACACACAACTCCACCAAAAAATCTTGACAATGTTCATGGAAACTGTTTATTTGTGTCTGCTTTGACGGGTCTTTCCTTAAAGATGCTATATGTTGGCACACAGTAACATCTAAGTACATTTTGTTATGCGCGCGCTATTCTGTTGCTAAGCGACCGCCAGCAGTAGCTTGGTTGACATGCAGGAGGCGCCAGCAGTCCGAAATTAAAAACTACCGAAAACTATCGAAAAATTAAAATCTACTGAATTTTCTACTGCTTATAAAAATTTAGGACAAAATCTACTGAAAAATTAGAAATCTACTGCATCCGGTCACACTGACGTGAAGTCTCGTGTTTCCCGCGTCGCCTCTTCTTGTCGTTCATTGGTTAATTTTCATATTTCTTTGCCAATGGGCGATCGGTGCTCCCATATCTCGCAACGAGGGTGGGCAGATGGTGATCACTACTTTCATCTGTCTCTATCGTCCCTAAATTTGCTAACAACTGTAACAAGATCTGTCTTACCATTAAGTGATAAATTAAGTCGACACTCTTGATTTAACCTATCGGTTCTTCAATTTTATTCTTTTATATTCTCTTTTTACGTTAGTTTCATTATTTAGGAATTTACAATTTAGTTTCATATTCATTTAGTTTTTCTCTAAAGTGTTTTAAAATGCAGTCTTGTTCTCGGTATCCATGGCTGATATCTTGGTGCTATAGCACCAAAATTGTGCTTCTTTTATCCGCCATCGCGACAAAGTTCTTCTTGTTTATATTTATTACAATTCCATTTTTAGAATTCTGTGTGCTAAGATTTTTACCAGTCTCACCACATACATTGCCCCTCTAACATTGCGTCTCTTACACAGTATCAAATATTCAGATAGCACGTAGCACCAATTTATATTTATTTCAACGAGCTTTAGAGTATCATGAAATCTTATAGAACAGAATATGAAACATAGACTGCACGCTGTGCTGCTTAAATTACCTCAAACATCAAAGTTGTGTGCTTTGGATCAACCCAATTGCAGTTATTGTTTCATTCAAAAACTTCAATTCAGGGCTAGAATCTGATGCAAAAGAAGCGACTCTATGTAACTACTGTAAATGATAATAGCAAAAATTTATTCCTCATAATATTTATAGCTCCATTATATTAATAACGGGATTAAGTACCCGGCTTCACTCGAGTTTGTTGAATAGATAAAAATTCTTTAGGGTAAATTTAACAATAACTTTAATTAAGGCATTTTTGCAAATGACTTCTATACAGGATCTAATTCACCAGAAATCACCTATGACGTCCTAAAGTTTCTTATCAGCTAAAAACGCGTTCCATTAAAAGTGTGATTTTTCACTCGTAAAATCCCCGCAACCGGCTGCAGGGTTAATTAAATATGGAATAATTCAGTTAGCTAGGGTTAGTTGAGTATGGGGTAAATTTAACGTAAATTTTTGAATAACTAAATTTAGGCTATTTTGTATTTGATTTAAGTATTGAAAAAGCAATATGTGAACGTATTACAAAGAGAGGCATAAAAAGCCAATATGCAACGTTATCTTCGAAATACTCAGTGCATGTATTTATCGGTTAGCGAAAACAATAGTTAAGAACATTATACTCGTTCATGGCTCGTCGTTACAAGTTGTTTGATATATTACTTCACATATTCTAGTATGTGCAAGTGGACCAATTTTGACCAACTTGGAATTGATCCGTGCGATGGTCCGTATTTGTGGATTGGCGAAAACAGATTTCGAAAATCTTTCATACGCTTTGAGAAGATCGGGTTACACACGGACAAACTGACGGACAGATTCCCTCCAGCATAGACAGTAATACCTTGAAGCACCTTTTGGTACACTTAATAATGGTCAGTGTAAGAGTAGATTGTTGGTTGTTATTATTGGCGTGTCATGTTGTTGTAGGTAGTATTATTGTTGAATTTAGAAATGTCAATGTCCATTGCTGCATGATTCATAAAACCGTACAACCCGCGAAAATCCATGGCAAAACAGTGAAAACACTTTCCCGAATTATACAAAGTTTGACGCCCTTTGCTTTCTTGATTGTAGAGATTATCGCGAATGTACACGCAGAGGACAGAGGCACATTTACTTTTATTAACATACCTGTATGTTTGCAGCAGAATATACTTGGCAAATAGGAGCAATTTATATTCCATAGCTATCAAAAGATCAGCAAAAAAGTAAAACAGAACATTAAATAAATCCATCAGCAGCGTTTAATTTCCTTTAAGAGAAAAACAAAGCCATAATTTAAGCATGCTTGTCATTATTGTGCTAATTGTTATTGGTATTTCATTTTATTAATGCTTGCCCGTATCATAGACAGGAAATAATATAAATAAAGCGTTTCAACTAATTCAGTATCCAATGCAACAAAGACATAAACATTTATATCAGAATCAAGGTTACTACAGAGGAGCTAATATAAAAAACACTGCGTATGGCAGAATTTTCCATCTTTTCTCAAATTTTGGGCATCAATTTTTCTGCCAGTGTATCTTCCTCAAAACATAAAACGTTGATCGTCATCTTCATGGTCGAATTCATTCTGGAGATTTCCAATCTGCGTTTAATCTTGGTACGAGATCAGGCATTGAAAACTATTTTGCTTTTTATGCTCTTTATTTGTCAATCTATTTACCAATATTTCGTTCCATATTTTGCTTTTGGCTCCAGAAACGGATTAATGTCCTCTATCAAACTATTCATTCAGATCTCCTAAAGAAAGACTGTACAAGTGATTGTATTCTTCAGCAAAATTTCCTCAAGAATTTACCCATTGCGCTAGTTTTATTTGGCACTCTATGCATTAATATTTTTAAATTTCTGAAAACCCAAGAAAATTGTAGAGTTCAGTTTCGG
>JAHWFO010069758.1:0-15612 GCA_023313115.1 Rhysida immarginata | reverse complement strand
TTTTTTTTGCATTCAAATTTTGGCTACCATTTCTTAAGTTATTAAAATTCATCACAATCATCAACAAGACAACAAAGCTAACTTTATACTGCACAGTTACTTTTGATTCATCTCTACCGATACTGTTCGGCCTCAAAGCTGAAATATTCAACAACTGAAAGTTTTTATTATTCATAGAATTTAGACTTCCCAAATACATGTAACAAAAATTCAACCAAAGGAAATAATCTGATATCAACCCAGCGACAGTTTATAATCTTAATGATAATTTTATCTCGAAAACCGAGATCGAAAGAAGAATGAAACAAGTGGTATGTTTATTTCGAAATGGATGAAAATATAAATAGACCAAATCCACTTTCAAAAAAATGTGCATAAGCACCAATTGTGGCCCAACATCAAATTTTAGGACAAGAAAAATTATAGTTTTGAGACATAATAACATGCATCTGTTTGTGTAAATCACGATTACTCATTTTTTTAAATAAAATAACAGCTTACTCTCTAAATTATTGTGAACTAGCCTTAATACCCGGCGTTGCTCGGGTTTTTTTTTTAAAAAGCTGTAAAGTAAACAGTAAAAGCCAATGTAAATGAAAACACTTGTCAAGAATAGTTTTAATTGAAAGAACTTATTCTGTTGAACAAAGCCAAAAAGCATAAGTTAAACACATACCCCTTCAAAACATGGAATTAGTCAATGCAAAGCTTCCTGGTAGACAATGTTCTTAGTGAAGCCTTTCTGGCTAGAGTAGATATAAAGATTTCGTGGACTGCCAACTCTTGAGCAACCAACATACAGCTGACCATGAGAAAAGCAAGGAGACTTTATATTAAATCCAACAACCTTAAGAAATTGCCCCTGAGACTTGTTAATTGACATAGCGAAACTGAGCTTTAGAGGAGATTGCAGTCTCTTGAAGTGAAATGGCAAATCTGTGTCTGATGGAATCAGTGGGATTCTTGGAATGAACAGAATTTCATTTTTGTATTTCCCTGTGATGATCATAGCCTCGATAACATGAGGCTTCATGCTTTTGATGATTAACCTTGTTCCATTGCACAATCGTGGAGGGTCCAAGTTTCTCAGCAGCATGACTGGAGCTCCCTCTTTGAGGATAAGGTTGTGCCGTGGCATTCCAGGTGGCTGAAGAGAGTTTAGAAATTCAGTCGGAAACTCTACAACTTCATCCTGATTGACAACAGTGTCTATGGAGCGGAAAGAACTTGCTGTTTCACGCAACATTTTTAGAAGATCTAGATTTAATTTGTCGACTTCGTCATTTTTTGGAGCGAAAATCGCACGCTCACACAACCATTTGGAGTCTTTGTCATCATTTGGAGTGATTGTTTATGTTAGAAAAGACTTTTGCCTTGAGCTCATCGATTGTGTCAACCATCTGTCCACATGGCAGTTGATGCATGTCGATTTGTTGGAAGAAAGGCAATCTTCCGCACCCAATGGCAAGCAGCTGTTGTGAAAAGTGCTCAGCTGCTAAATCTCCAAACAGACGGGCTCTCATGTTGATCTTCAGTTCCAGTTTCTGAACATGTTGCCAGAGAAAAGAGGTCTTCAAAGAGGCATTCAGCTCATCAGCCTTTGTGCCTTTTGGGATGACGGGAAGGGTCTGTCGATAGTCTCCTGCAAGTACCATAGTCACTCCTCCCATGAGACTGTCACTGCCTCTGATGTCTTTCATGAGACGGTCAACAGCTTCCAGTGCCTTGCGATGTGACATGGTGCACTCATCCCAGACAATGAGCCGTGTTTGTTGCAAAACGTTGGCCATGGCTGAATTCTTTGAAATATTGCATGTTGGAGAATCTGTTTTGGCCAAGTTCAAGGGAATCTTAAAAGCTGTATGTGCAGTCCTGCCTCCAGCAAGAAGTGTTGCTGCGATGCCAGAAGATGCCACAGCAAGAGCTATGCAATGCTGCCTGGTCTCTGCGAGCAGAATGTTGATCAGGAAGATTTTTCCTGTGCCTCCTGGTGCATCAAGAAAGAAAAGTTGTCCAGTCTCTCTTCTGACAGCATCAATTATTCTGTCGTAAGCAGCTCTTTGGTCATAGAGTAGCTTTGGCCCATTTCAGCAACAAATGCCTCTAGTTCATCCATAATGAAATTTGTTTCTCTCAACATTTCCTGATCCTTGGTCTCTATCAGGAACTGGCAGCTCATACGTGTCAAGCTTCTTTCCTCCCAATTGAAGAGCTTTGTCCTCCAAAATAATGAGAGCCTTGTTGAAAATGGCATCCGAGTAAGGTATATCCATTCCAGAATTCTCTCTCTGAATCTTGATCAAGATGTCTTCACTCATTGCTTCCTTGTGGTTTTCCCGAAGCTGTCGTGGATTGGACATTTCACATGTTGTGAGCATGATTGCATAAAGATTCCGAAGCTGAGTTGGAGAACTGGAAACAGAAGCTTCACACAAAGTCAAGTTCCAATGGGCATCATCCTCCAAAAGGCATCTTAGCTGGCATGCTTGGCGATAAGTCTCACAGACTTGACCATTGACGGTCTTCAGCGTTGAAAGCTGGTTGATCCCCTAACGTTGTGTAGCAAGAGGCGAAGATAGTAGCAGTCGGGATTTTTGGGATGAACAGTGTACACTCGTCCCAATGCTCTTCCGCTGACTCTTCTTTACCACTTCTTGGCCCCCTGCTGCCATGTGTAGTGCTGTGAAACTTCACTGTAGAGAAGTGTTGCAGCATGTTGGTCTTGTTGACAGAGACTGAAATATGCAGTCAGCTTTGTTGCCTTTGGAGTAGCTAGCTGTTCCTGAAGCTGCTGTGGGTTGCTTGGATCATAGTAAATTCTCTGGCCATTTTCGAGATGAACGTCAAGGTGAACCACTGTTGGGTTTCGTTCATGGAGATGAAACTGGAAAAGCCTCCAGGTTGCTTCGTTGCTGCTGATGTATCTACCCATCTCATACCGCGTGACTTCATCATTCTTGTTGACATCTTGGAGTCCAAACATGGCCATATCAGAGCCCTTGTTCACGTACTTGCACACGTACTTAATTGATTTGACTGAGTTGCAGTACTCTACGTTTATATGTGCTTTAAAGATCTTGGATAACAAAGGACAGTATGGGACGATCCACCTGTAGTCGTTCTCAATCTCTCGATCATGTGTTGTCTTGTTGACAGCACTGAAGCCTCCCTGTCCTGGCATTCTTCTTCTATAGCTAGGATAGCCATCTTCTCCAGTTCTAATTTGAGCAAGAAACGGTCTTGGATAACGTTTGCTGCATTTGCCATCTGTCATGCAAGGTGAGTTCATGTTCTGAGCTCCGCAAGGTCCATGTACCATGTTTTTAATAATCGTTTCAAAACGTTTTGGGTTACAGCCCTGATCTGGTATTTCTGCACTTATGATGGAGTCAATCTGGATAGAGTGGATTTTGTTTTGTAGCCAGATCAGACTGTGCGCATGAGGCAAATCTCTTTTTTGCCATTCGATGGTGTAAATGAAGGCGATGACTGGACCAAATAAGAAGTGCTTGGGGATAAGGGCCATCAACTTTTTCACCTTTTGCTGAAAGACACGTGCAATCAAGTCATGCAGATGATAGTGTTTCTGTCCTGGCTAAAGCTCTCTCTGAATTTCGTCCCACTGTGGGTTGCATGTGAAGGTGATGAACAGATCAGGCCTTCCATAGCTTCTGACATAAGTCATGGCATCCTGAGTTCTTTCATGCATGTATCGTGGCCCACCTGTGTAGTGGATGGCAAGATAACCAGTTGGCCCATGTTGGCAATGTCTCCATCACCAGCAACAGCATCCATTAGGTCAACATAGTTTTTGACTCTCAGCTTTTGCTGATTGTTTTTGATGTACAATAATCGTTCTGATTCCACCTGGGCAAACATGTCCACCAAGAACTGATGAAATAAGTCTCTTAAGTATAGTAAGGGGTTCACTTCACCATCTCTAATCATCAGCATGTAGGCATAGAAGTCGTTGCAAGGAACCTTTTTGTTGGGAATTTGCTGGCCAGTATCCGGCTGAACTTGTGGTATGTTGAAGCAGTATCCATCCTGACCTTTCCAGAAAATCAGGGGGTACTGCAAGGCATCATAAGAACGGTGTGTAGCTGAAACTTTTTGTAGTCTGTTGTCTCTGCTCTTGATGACAATATCTCGATTACTTGAAGGCTCACCAACCATAAGAATGGCTACCTCATTGGCAGTTGGGGCATTGAACCTTCGCTCGTGTTCTCCTGATGGTCTTTTGTTTGCGCTGATGACAATACGAAAGTTTGCTGTCTCTTGTGGCTGTTCCATTGCAGTCTTGAAACCTCTCACCAAATGGCTGTGCATGTATAGCAGCTGTTGGAGCTGTAAAAGAATTCCTCTGTCAAGATTTTGAAAGTTTTGCAGTCTTCTGCTGCATTCGTCTTCGCTATTTCCCATAAAATAAATTTGCAGAAACCGAAGATCTGCTCCTGGAGCTGGCAAAAGTGATCCGATGAGATGATACACCTTTCCTTGGACTTTGAAGGTTGGCATAAATCAACAACCTCTTTAGATGCGCCAAATGATGTCATTTGGAATGCAGAGTTGTACTGCCTTGTATTTGACAGATAGTGTTTAGCCTCTCGCGGCTGACCTTCCAAAAGCTCCATTATTAGAGGCTGTGGTGGAGACTCCAGTCTTTGCAGTCTGACTTTTCCCATTTGAACAGCACATTCCTTGAGTTTCTCCTGGATACTTTTTGGCTCTACAGAAATGGCAAACAACTGATAAATAACCAATCTGGGCAACATTGTCTGCTTCATAATCAACCCTAGGGTTATACAGGAAGGCAGCTCCAGGTGCATGAAAAGGGGTCCTTGCTGGTGGTCTTCTAGAAACAGCATTACTTGCTTGGTTATGGGCTAATCTTTGCTGTCGTTTTTCTTGAGATTCAGCAGTTCTGGCAGCAGCATGTCTAGCTTGATCTTGAGTAAGTCTCTTCTGGCGATTCTCCAGAGATTCAGCAGCTCTTGCAGCAGCATGCCTAGCTTGATCTTGAGCAAGTCTCTGGTGTCGATTCTCCAGAGATTCAGCAGCTCTTACAGCAGTATGTCTAGCTTGATCTTGAGCAAGTCTCTGCCGACATTCTTCTTGCGATTCATTTCTGCGAAATGAAGCAACTCATTTGGCTGCAGCAGTTGTACGGCCTAAGTTCTTGTTTCGTTTTGGTGGCATAGGTTATGTGTGAAATAAAGTTAATTATACATGAAATGTCTTTACACCATATGAATTCAGTGTTTCATTCATGCCTCTAAATGTATGGACGAAAAAGTATAGCTGTCATATGCCGACTCCATCATGTGGCAAAAATTACAAACAAATAACAAACGGAGTAAACTGTTGCGAGTCCGGGCGAATTAAGAAATGTGTATGGAAAAGAAACGTATTTATTAGACGCTGTATATTATTAATAGATACACATTATATTTGAGGAGCATAAAAGTATAACGTAAACGTAAATGTTTAACAGAACAGTCATTACATCTATCTTCTATATATATAAAGAAGGATGTTTGTGGGTCTGTCTGTGGGTCTGTTTTTTATACAAACCTACAGTTTTATTCCGATCTTGATAAAATTAACAAGACTATGATGGAGAGTTAGCAGACTATTGAGAAAGAGTGGAAAGACGACAGAGGAAGCACTCCTTTAGCTCCGTGATGTATTGAGCAAATGGGAAGCAAGTAAATAGAAGAATCGGCGACCGCTAGACTGCACAAAGTGATGAATGGCCAAGTTTTGCTTCAACACATCGAGAGAAGAGTGGAATTTTAACAACACTAAGTATACATCTGAGGTAAGATTACGTGAGCAAGAAATTATTTAGACTAGCATTGGCATCCTTGGAGAGGTCCTGCACCATTGTGAGCCTTTAAAAAGATTTTTTTCATGTGTGTATTTTTAAGATATTCCAAAATTTAATTTAATTTTTTGAGATTGTTCTGTTTACATCCAAGTGTATTTATCCCGGGCAACGCCGGGTACCTTTGCTAGTCTATATATATAAAGAAGGATGTTTGTGGGTCTGTCTGTGGGTGGGTCTGTACGTTTTTTATACAAATCTACAGTTTTATTCCGATCTTGATAAAATTTCGCATACATGACCTTCAAAGCATGAGGAAGGTCACTGTCTACCTCAGATTTCGGAAAAATAATAAATATCGATAAAAAATCGATATTCATGGTTATGGCAAGGCATATTAATGAGAAATATCTCATGACCAACAGTGCAAGGCAAAGTTGGTACAACAATAGGTATCAACAATGGTATCAGCACGCAATTCACAAACACAATGCATGAACCAACAATATATATCTCATGACCAACAATGCAAGGCAAAGTTTGTGCAACAATAGGCCCATTGTGTTCGCATCAACAATGGTATCAACGCGCAATTCACCAATAACAATGAGCACAGAATGATGCTGTAATGTTAAAGCAAGCTTTCCAAGAATTATAACAATGAACATAAAATGATGATGTAATATGGATAAGTTTCAATTTGTAACAATGCATAGAATTCCTGTTATTCAGGCTTTTCTTAGAAAAGAGAGTCCTTAGTACTTAACAATTTCTTGAAAATCTATAAAAATGATCACTAACTGGAGATAATGGAGAGTTAGCAGACTATTGAGAAAGAGTGGAAAGACGACAGAGGAAGCACTCCTTTAGCTCCGTGATGTATTGAGCAAATGGGAAGCAAGTAAATAGAAGAATCGGCGACCGCTAGACTGCACAAAGTGATGAATGGCCAAGTTTTGCTTCAACACATCGAGAGAAGAGTGGAAATTGCAACAACACTAAGTATACATCTGAGGTAAGATTACGTGAGTAAGCAGTGGCATCCTTGGAGAGGTCCAGCCATTGTGAGCCTTTAAAAAGATTTTTTTGGAATTTTCATTAAGAATTTTTACTGTATTAATTCTAAGCATTTTTATGTGTTTATTTTTAAGATATTGCAAAATTTAATTTAATTTTTTGAGATTGTTCTGTTTACATCCAAGTGTAATTATCCCGGGCAACGCCGGGTACCTTTGCTAGTATTATATATAGCTTGCCATTTATATCCATAGCAACTCTATAGAGCCATTGTGTCAACCTATCGTCAGCACGTGCCACATCCCCATTGTTGACATAATCCTCAGTTACGGGAAACTCATTGTTGCCGAGGTGAAGTCCCACATGGCCCCTCCTCTAACGGAAACGATGAGTTTTCCTACAAAATAGATAAAAATATAAGGATTAGTGACTATCTGAAACCAATTTTATTATAGATGATAGTTTCTTCAGCTTCTTTCCAGAAATGTTCTTTGTTAAAAATTCTGCAACGATTTCATCGGGTGGCGTATAACTGATTTGATTGGGTTTATCTTCTAATTATTCCCATTGTTCTGATTCGGGGCTGTTTAATGCCTCATCCACAGTTATTTGACTAACAGAATTGCCTAGCAGTAGCAGTAATTGGTCATCATCGGAATCATCTTCACGGAAACAATAGGTTTTGTTCTTCAATCTCTCAGATCGTCTCAGACAAGCGTTAGATGCTGCTTGATTTGTGCATTACGTGCAAGCTCCGGTTCTAAAGATCGTACATGTGATGACTCTTCATGTTCTTCGCTGATTCCATTTTGTGCGTCTTTTTGCACATGCATGTCACCAGTGCATTCTACTTCAGGTTGAGGCTGATCATCGTCATCATAGCTTTCCTCATAACTTGGCAGAATCACTTCATTATCCTCCTTTTCCATCTCTGGAGACACTCGCTTGAAGGGGAAGACAGCTTCATCAAATCTGACATCTCTTGAAAATAACAAGGTTTTATTGGCTAAATTCATTAATTTATAAGATTTTCTTTCGTTGCAATATCCTAGTAGTACGACTTCCACGGATCTGTCCGCCCAATATTTTCCCGATTGAAAAACTTTAACCTTTGCCCAGCATTTGCAGCCAACGACGCGAAGATGTCGAAGACTATGCTTTTTACCAGTCCAAACTTGTTCTGGTGTCTTTCCATTTATAGTTCTACTTGGACAGCGATTTCTTATATACACGGCTGTATATGCCAGTTCAGCCCAAAAAGAGTTATCTAATCCTGATTGCTTCAGAAGAACTCGGATGGAATCTTTAATGGTTCTATTTGCACGTTCACGCACACCATTCTGCTGAGTTATGTAGACGCATGTCTTCTCATGTTTGATTCCTAACTTCAATAAGATACTTGTCATTGCAGAGTTGACAAACTCCTTTCCATTGTCGGTTCTTATTCTTTTAATCTTCTTTCCGCTTCTCCTTTCTTCTTCTGTAAAAAACTGTTTTAGTTTCAGTGGCACATCAGCCTTTCTCTCTAGCGGATAAATAAATATCTTCCGACTGTAGTCGTCGACAATGTTCAGCAACCACCTATTTCCTCCAGCAGATAGATTAAAGGGACCCATCACATCTATGTGAAGCAGCTCCAGTATCTGATTAGTGTGATTGTCATTTCGCTTTCCAAATGGAACGGCCGTGAACTTCCTGGATAAACAAATGCCACATTTTCCTACTGGCTTGAGTGATCCCTCGAACCCCACATTCATTTTCTTTAGGGTCTCGATATCTCCTTGATTAAGATGTGCAAGGCGTTGATGCCACAGGTCGTAATTACACGCACTTGATAGAGTGTTCAACGCTACATTTTCTTCTTGAGCAACATATAAACCACCATCGTAATTCATTTTGAAACGAAAGTTGCCTGAGATGTCCCATAATTTGGCAACATTGCCAGCAAATTCTATACGACATCCATTATTGACCAATTTACTCACTGACAAAATATTCGCTTTAAGGTTGGGCACAGCATACACGTCCTTGAGATAAATCACGTTGTTGCATAGTTTAAAGGTTAATTCACCCTTCTGTGACACATTCAGTTCATGACTAGAAGCAGTCTTCACAGTAGCTTGGACTGAAATGGAGTTAATCAAACGTGACTCTTTGTTTATGAAGTGGTGTGTGGCACCGGAATCCAATATCCAAGTCCTGTGCTGAACTTCTCCTTCCTTCATTAATAGCACTGACGTTCCAAGTACTGGAGTGGTTGCTTCAGGTAAAGTAGCATTTTTCTTGACCTTGGCTAGACGTTTATGGCAATCTTTATACATATGTCCTTTTTTCTTGCAGTAATTGCATATAGGAACGTAATTTTTTTTCTTTTTAGTGGTAACTCCTGTTCTCCTCTTGCATTAGCTTCGGCAATCGCAAATAGACTGTCCGTATTTTTACTTGGTAAATTATGCTCATAATTCTTCTGTCTTGCTTCTTCATGAAGCAGTAATGAAGTCACGCGCTCGCAACTTGTATCTCCATTTGCTTCTATTGATGCATACAGGCATTTATACCTTTTAGGTAAAGGTACTAGTAACAGAACGCCGAGTTCCTTATCTTGTATTGGGTGACCTATGAGTTCTAGTTTATGGGCTATTGTTTTCACTTCATTGATGTAAAATCTCATGCCTTTACTTTCATCATACTTCATGTGATATAGTTGATGTTTCAGAGAAACAATTTCTGGTAATCCTACCTTATTGTAGGTGTCGTCTAGTTTCTTCCAAGCCACGTGAGCTGATTCACTACTTCTAATTATTTGGAAGTTTTGTTCATCCACAGAATTCATAAGTATCCATAGAGCTCTCAAATCCTTCTTCTTTATGTCTTCTTGGACGGGCGCTTGTGGTGTCCTTCAACACTAGGCACAGCCTGTAAACCAGCAAGACCATGTTCAACTAAGTCCCACAAGTCTTGTAGCTTTAGATAAACACGAATTTTCTCTGCCCAAATTAGATAATTGTCGCCGGTTAACCTATCTATTCTTCGCAACTCTTTATCTTCTCTAAATGCCATGACGCAATCTCTTCAGCTCTTTAAACGTAAGGGAGGAAGTAAGAAACGTGCAATACTTGCAAAATCGAACGCTCAGTACGAGTAGTGTCCTTGCTGCACGGAGAGTTGAGTCTCATAATTCATGTTGCGAGTCCGGGCGAATTAAGAAGAAATGTGTATGGAAAAGAAACGTAGGTAAACTTTTACTATCCGCACAAAAGCGATGCGAAACACAACAATGTGCACAAGCGAAAACCGCAAAACTTAACAATCCGAAACATAACAATGGCTGAAAACGACTGTGACACGACCCGCCATCTGTTGAGAGTGAGGTCAGTGAGTGAGGTTATCCTAGGAAACTTTTAACCTGCAGACGGTAAATCGCTGTGGGCGATAAATCACTTTTGGCAGTAAATCAATGTGAGCGGTAAATCACTGTGTGCGTAAAAACTTAACTACCTTTAAATTTAACAAACTTTTACCACTCTCTTTTACCACTTTTACAATGAGGCTCACTGGTCACTGTTTTCCGTTCTGTCTACGACGTCCCCCTCCAGGGGTAAATAATTGATATATACCCCAACCTATTTGATTACCTGGGGCAGTTGGTTTCCCCTCGGCCGGTTACAGGAGGCTAATGATCCGTATTTTTTAGTGGTAACAGAAATGGCTGCCAGAAAGTTACAGGAACTCATTTTATGGTTAAACCTAAGTTAACCCAACCTCAGTTAACCTAACCCAACACCAGAACGCTCAAAAAAATGCTGGCTTACCTTTAAGACATGGTTCCTTTCGACAATGGCTAATTATCCAGAAAGCAGAAAAAAGAAAATCTGAAATCCACAAATAGTTCGAAACGACCGCGACATGCCAATTGTGTGGTTGCTATGGCAACAGCTAGCGCATGACGGGAAGAGACAGCCATCTGTGGGCGATTAATCGCTGTGGGTGATAAATCACTTTTGGCAGTAAATCACTTTTGGCAGTAAATCAATGTGGGCGGTAAATCAATGTGAGCGGTAAATCACTATGCCCACGACGGGAAGAGACAGCAAAAACACGCCCTCTAACATCGGGATCCACAAACAAGACACATTGCCAAAAAAACAAAAAAACAAAACGCAAAATCAGTCGTCGTGCGATTTGTGCGGATAGTAAAAATTAACCGAAACGTATTTTATTAGACGCTGTATATTATTAATAGATACACATTATATTTGAGGAGCATAAAAGTATAACGTAAACGTAAATGTTTAACAGAACAGTCATTACATATTATATATAGCTTTGCCATTTATATCCATAGCAACTCTATAGAGCCATTGTGTCAACCTATCGTCAGCACGTGCCACATCCCCATTGTTGACATAATCCTCAGTTTCGGGAAACTCATTGTTGCCGAGGTGAAGTCCCACATAAACTAAACAGTGATTGCGGAAATGAAGGGGTAAAAATATTCCCAGGGTCCACCTGAATTACCATGTAAAATTTCATCAAGATTTCAATAACAAATTAGTAAAATAAGCAATTAATTTTTTTGCTGACTTATTTTGTTTCGTTTTCAAGGGAAAGATCTATTAACAACGCCACCTCGACTCATTATTCGCAACAGAGATGGTGTTGCTATTAATTATTATTTTTTAGTATTCGATTTAGCTTTTCGCAACAGAATAAGTAGCCTAATCATTTCTATTGTGTCGCTGAATGCTGTCTGTAGTCATTGTTGCGCGTCCTGGCCGAAGCGAGACGGGCGAAATGCACCTTTACTCGTGATTTGCTAGCTTCATCGGGTGACAAAAAAAAAAACAAACAAATAACAAACGGAGTAAACTAAACAGTGATTGCGGAAATGAAGGGGTAAAAATCTTCCTAGGGTCCACCTGAATTATCATTAAAAATTTCATCAAGATTGGTCTAGTCATTTTGAAACGCATAGCGAACAGACAGACAGACATACAGAGAGTTTTATATATATAGATGTCAAAAATGTGACTTGGTCTAAATTTTTCAGCCATCCCTTTATAATTATAAAGGCATAAAGATCATGCGTGGTATAGAATAATATGGTGTAATATATATAGTAGTTAATTTAACAAAATACTCCAAACATGAAATAGAAGTAAATTTTACACTAATGAGGAGTGTTTCGCGCGTAATTTTTTTATCTGTCGTGACTGATAAAAAATTTATACAAACATGATACTAGCAATATGATATCAAATTTAAATCAATACAACAGGGTGATTCAAAAGCTACTGTGCAGTGGCTGGTGAGAGGTGGCATCCACTCACTATAGATGCTGGAAATCCCTGCCACAGGTCTCACGACTTCAGTTAGCACGCAGTTGCATGTTGTGAAACACTTAGCTCAACATGGCTGGTGAGATTTGCTGAACTTCTGTGGTGATTTCTTCCTTCAGCTCAGGCAAAGTGTGCGGATTGTTTGAATACACTTTACCTTTCAAGGCACCCGAAAGGAAGAAATCGAGAGGTGTGTGGTCCGGCGAAAGTGCAGGCCAGATGGCGGTGCATCCAGCACAGTTGCACTTGTACGGAATTTGTCAATTAAGCTCCGTACTGCATTCCGATGAGGCACAGGTATACCAGGGAACGTCTCTTGAAACAGCTGCCGAACCTCCTCTGTTTATTTGCTAGCGTACCGGAATGAATTCTCTACTAAGAACATACGCTGTTCCGTTGTCAGCACCATTTTGCTACTACTACCGCCCTTTGTACACGTTTCCATGCAATACTGCACAGTAACTTTTGAATCGCCCTGTATTATTTGTCTTCAATGCACCCTTTTATTATAATTTGTTCTGTTTTGTTAGATTGTGAAAAAAAAAACAATTTCTTTATATTTGCGTAATGGTAATGGTACAAACAAATTTGTTGAGTCGCAGTGTAAAAAGGTTGAGAAATGCTGCTGAAGAGTATGGTGCCAGTGTAGTTTGGACTCCGCTCTAAAGTGGATACTTTGTGATAAACAGTACGTACAAACAGAACCGGTCCGAGATAAAACAAGCCCCGGTGCAAAGTTTTATCATGCGGGACTTTTCATAATAACAAAAACACCACTGGTTCATACAAGAAAAATCGCGGGTCCTGGTGCGATCGCACTTGACTGTGCCTCCAAGAGAACACAAAGTATACTGTGATCAGAGTACTTAACAGAAAAAGATGGAGCACGGTACAAATTACTCGTACAGAGCATACTTTCATATACCGAGTGGGCAAGAAATTTCGTGAGGTGTTCAGAGCTCGCTAGCGGTTATTCTATTAGGCCAAATGCAGTACATTTTGGTGTATATACTTAGTGGAACATGCAGTTTCGATTTCTGCAAAAAAAAAAATAGTACCAAAAGTCGCCATAGGGGGCGCTTATTTCAAGAAAACAATGAATACCTAATTGTCAAATGAACAAATACCGTAGAAACCAACTTTAGTAACAACAATAAACAATTTTTTATTTTTAATTCCAAATGTGTTTCAATATGACCACCAGTGTGCTGTTCCAATAGCTGCATGCGGTACACGACATTTTCTACGGCAGCTCGCAGCATATCTGCATTAATTAGTCTGATATGTAACGTTATTTGATCCTTTAAGGTTAAGAGGTCAGGAACATGTGCTTGATACACAAGGCTTTTCAAATATCTCCATAACCAAAAATCACAAGGGTTGAGATCAGGCGTCCTGGGTGGCCATACCATGGGAAATGCACGACTAATTATTCTGTTCGTTAATGATGGGAAATCCTCAGCCTTGCCTTTTATTGTCATGATTGCTCAACACGGAACGCGCTTATGCAAATGTATTCATTGTTTTCTTGAAATAAGCGCCCCCTATGGCGACTTTTGGTACTATTTTTTTTTTTGCAGAAATCGAAACTGCATGTTCCACTAAGTATATACACCAAAATGTACTGCATTTGGCCTAATAGAATTCCCGCTCTGAACATCTCACGTTATTTCTTGCCCACCCGGTACTTATATCATGGAAAATGAAAGCGCAGTGCATTGCGGAGCAGCACCATCCATATGCCTATGGGCTCTTTGTACAGATTAAAATACAAGGGGTGATCAAAAAGTAAGGTTACAAAGCCTGCAGTGAAACGTGTACATTTTATTTCATACAACAAATACAGTCAACTGATAGTACATATTTTAGATTATTTTTCGAGATATCGGTTTAGGCACTTGTCGGTTAGTGGGATGAGTTTGAATATTCCATCCTGGTAAAAATCCTGTCCTTATGTGTTTATCCACGTTGTCGCGAAATGTTTCACCTCCTCGTCTGAAGCGAATCGTCTATCTCCCAAGTGCTCTTTCAAGTGAGAAAAGAGGTGAAGACGCTTGGAGAGAAGTCCGAGTGGTAGGGAGGGTGTTCGATAATGTCCCAGCGAAACTGCTTCAACAGCGTGGTCGTGTTTTAGGCTGTATGAGGTTGTGCGTTATCGTGAAGAAGTATTAAGCCCTCGGTGAAAAGTCCAGCCGTTTCCTCCTGAATAAGTCCTGGCGGTTTCGCGACAACGTGGACAAACATGCTATGATAGGATTATTACCAGGAGGGAATATTCAAACTCATCCCACGAATCGACAATGCCTAAACCGATATGGAGACTATGACGAAAAATAACCTAATGCACATACTATAGTTGGCTGTATTGCTTGTATGAAATAAAATGTACACGTTTCAATGCAGGCTTTGTAACCTTACTTTTTGAACACTCCTCGTAATATACCGTAAATACTCATGAATAAGACGAGAAATAAATTCCCTAAAATGGACTCAAAAATCGAATTCGCCTTATCCATGAGGAAATAAAAATTTAAAGGTCAAAATGACTGCCATAGTGTATAAACAGTGGAGAAAATATTTAAGGCCATTTTCATTAATTTGAAAATGTCAGGGAAATGAGATTTTTTTCTGGGAAAATGACATTATACGGGAGACATTATGTCGATTATCATCAGAATCAATCTGTATTGGCTATCCAATTAAGAACCAATAGAACCAAAAGTAAGCTAACCTAACCTAACCAATGAATGAATTTCAGCCACTATTCGGAGAGTCTGATGATAACAGTGATGAGTTTTGAAGGCTTTTAAAAATTCATTTAAATTTTTATTTTGTTTTCAATGTATAAAGTCACGGTAATGTTGTCAATAATTTCTTTTAATTTCGACATCATAACATAGAGCAATTCAAAGTTTGCCTTTTGGCCTCAAAAAAGGGGTCGTCTTATACAGTATGCGGCAAAATAAACAGTACTGAAATTATGAAACGGCTAACTTATGATTATATAATTTATCTACACATGGCAGTAGAGTCATGAACTGTGTAATTCGGACGAATAACATTCCTTATTAAACCTCACGGTTGAAATTGGCAATTAAAGATTCTACCCTTTGCTAATTTCAGTAGTCCTTATTTTATAATATTTACAAGCAAAGTCGACCATTATGCAGATACTTAATTATGAAACGTTTATTATTTTTGCGCATTTCAGTACTGTTTATTTTGCCGCATACTGTACATGCAGTCGTCATACACATGAGTATATATGGTAAGTCGTGAGGAAGAATAAAAATAAAGTTCTTTTATTGGCAGGAATACAATGATGTGTCAATATATTATAGTCTACTAGCTGTTTACCCGGCGTTGCTCGGGCTCGTTTTTGAAGAAATGTTGCAATTTCTGCGTGTGATTGTTCAGAAAAAGAACACA
>JAHWFO010069757.1:0-29865 GCA_023313115.1 Rhysida immarginata | reverse complement strand
TTAACAATTTCTTGATAATCTTTAAAAATGAACAGTAACTGGAGATAATGGAGAGTTAGCAGACTATTGAGAAAGAGTGGAAAGACGAGAGAGGAAGCACTCCTTTAGCTCCGTGATGTATTGAGCAAATGGGAAGCAAGTAAATAGAAGAATCGGCG
The DNA here is from genome assembly GCA_023313115.1 of Rhysida immarginata. Classification (NCBI taxonomy): domain Eukaryota; kingdom Metazoa; phylum Arthropoda; class Chilopoda; order Scolopendromorpha; family Scolopendridae; genus Rhysida; species Rhysida immarginata. Next base: position 29,707 of record JAHWFO010069757.1, on the reverse strand, counting down.
ACTGCTAGACTGCACAAAGTGATGAATGGCCAAGTTTTGCTTCAACACATCGAGAGAAGAGTGGAAATTGCAACAACACTAAGTATACATCTGAGGTAAGATTACGTGAGTAAGAAATTATTTAGACTAGCAGTGGCATCCTTGGAGAGGTCCAGCACCATTGTGAGCCTTTAAAAAGATTTTCTTCGAATTTTCATTAAGAATTTTTACTATATTTATTCTGAGCATTTTCATGTGTTTATTTTTAAGATATTGCAAAATTTAATTTTATTTTTTGTGATTGTTCTGTTTACATCCAAGTGTAATAATCCCGGGCAACACCGGGTACCTCTTCTAGTTATATATATAGAAGATGTATTCAATCCTTATCTTTAAACCTGATCCAATCTATTATGAACACATCTTTTGTACTATCAAGGTGCTTAACTTATAACCAACAGGGTACAGATAAAAAGGAATAAAATAAAATAAAATAAAAAAAATGGTATCTTTTTTTTTTTTTGAAGGAAGCAAATTAATGAACGTTAAAGTTCAATAATGAAATCACCTGATCACCTGTTAGATTGAATCATTACTTAACAACCAGCAGGATTACAATCATAGAACAATTTGACCTCATTAACCCTTATGCTAATTAAGATAGGCCTAAATACCCAGCACCTGATAATGCTTAATTTACTTATAACGTTAAGAAAATCAACCCTAATTATCACAAAAAAACCCCAAAAGAAATTGGGATCTTGAAGGAGATAGCATCTTAAATTTAAATTAACCACATAAATGAATGAATTTGAATGTTCTCTTGAAATTGAACTCTCTATTGTCTCTAGAGTTCGCTGGGGCCCTTATTCATACATAAAATCCAAAAATACATAACTGCCGTCATTGTTGCTCTTATCTTACGTCGCTAGATTCCACGATTGTGTTCCTTGGAGCCTTCCCGCTTTTCCTTAGCTGCCGCTGGTTTGAGTCATACGTTGATCCTATTGGTTTCCAACGCTGTGTTGACTGGGTGACCACCATCTTGTGTTTTCCAGTTTAGGACTCGGGCCCGCTCTTGCAATGCCGCCACAAGATGCCCTACACCATTCTATCCCGCTGGAAAACCGCTGGCTTTTCTGGTTGCCTTACGTTAAGTCATACACGTTGACCCTGGCCAGGTGTTGCCCACACCTACCGTCTTGTGCTGGCTGTCGGAGATGCTCCTTACACCGGCATGTTTCGGCTAAGGACGGGCTAGATTCCTCTCCATAGGTTTTAAAGAGTGATACTGACTTGGCACTTTCTTTTTTTAAGAGAAGAAACTTTTGAACTCACTCTTGTGCTGGCTGGAAGCTGTATGATCTTTTTTCTTTTACACTATAACCCATGATCACTTTTTTCACACTACATTCTGGGTTGATAATACGTAGATCCAATCATCTCCTTCAAATTTCCCTCCCCCGTTCCCTCCTTATCTTTATGACTAATCCCTTCCCCCCTTACTTCTTATCAGCACAGCTTAATTCCTGGATCTTTCTAAATTTTTTACAACTACATGTGTTTAGAATTTAGGCCTTCTTTATACCATTATAATGAATGAATTAATAAAGAGTTGTCTCACAGTAAATATCTTATAATTTTATAATTAGTATTCACAAAATACGAGGGTTGGGGCATAAGTCATGGCAACTATATTTTTTTCTTGTAGATATGTGAACGGATCACAAATGTATATGTGTCGTGTGGCAGTTCTGCAGGCATAGTGTTTATGCAGAACAACAGATGGCTCTGTGATAGCTGGTAGTAGCACAGCGAGGGCTGTGAAATCAGTCAGTTAGTGAGTGTCGTGCGGGATGGAAGTAACCTGTGTTGAGCAGCACGCTTCATCAAAATTGCCGTTCTCCGAGGGAGAAATGCGATGGGATGTCACAGTGAATTAGTGGAAGCCCTTGGGAATAATGCCCTACCATACTGTACAGTAGCACGGTGGGTAGGAAAGTTTCAGCAAGAACGTGTGTCAACCAGTGATGAGCAACCATGAAGGCCATATTGCCCTGTATACTACCATAATAAATTAGTGTGTTACGATATTTCACTGCTATTCATTGTCCACACATGTAGTTAACACCTTGTCCTTTCGTCTGTATATGTCACATTTTCCAACCGGACTGGTATCTTCAAGAAAAAAAATAGTTGCCATGACTTTTGCCCCAACCCTCGTATTCTAATTACTTATCTTTCTTTTACCTTGTTCCTTCTTTTATCTGTCTTTATTGTAGTCCTCCCCCCTTATTATTAGCTTCCCCCACCCCCTAAAATTAACTATACTTAAGAAAACAACAGATATGGCTTTCGAATGCCATATCTTTGTGCATATAAATTTATGAATCATAAACTTATATGTCACACACTTGTGTAAATCAAATGTCTTTAAGAAATTATTAGGCAAATATGTATAACAGTAGCTTATGTATATTTAAGGGTCAATATAAGCTGATACAATTTATTAAAAAAAAAGTTTAAAATCTGAAATTTTAATTGCAGATTTAAATAGATATTTGCCACATATAATACTTAATAATAAAATTAACATTAGTCAATGATTTTACTTTAACTTAAGTGTTCTTTGGTTCTTTTCACAACACACTTGAGTCAAACTTCCACTGCAGACTTAAATTATCACATCTTTTAGGATTTTATTATTACCACAAACAAAACAAAACTTATTATAATTTGAAATAAAAAGGTTATTAAATCTCGTAAAAGGCTTTAATTTGATTTTCTGTCTTTGATAATATTTTGATCTGTCTTCTATCTTCCTTGGCTCGAGGTTTGAAAATCGTTGCTTTAGTCATGAGCTCCTCAACTACCTCCATAGGAGGCCTTGCTTTAGTTATAGCTCTGCCAAGCCCATTATACTAAAGAAAAAACGGCAGATGGCCTTTCAATTGGTTTCAAATATGGCGGCTGTACAGCCATTCTATGTATTCTATCTCGTTCAGTGAACACAATACAAACTGGAATGCTCACTCATCGTTCAAAGGTGAAGCACCTCGGTAGCATTACTTTTTCCTGGTTGTGTTGGCGAAAAGAGCAAACAAACTAAAGAGACCGCAGTCTTATCTGGTTCAGAAGTCTGCAATGAAATTTTGTCCTTAACGTACTTGTCCAGACCTTTTGTCTTCAAAAACGTCAGCATGCTATATTTCCATTGATGGTAGTTGGCGCTCGTAGGCTTGGAGATGGATCGACCCTCATCGAAATAAGACTCTGCCATACTTAGTAATATGTTATATAAACCATAACCATGCTCTGCTACCAGTATTCAGAGGACTTAAAAAAATGGAACGTGGTTTGGTTCATATAACATTTTTTATTAATTGTAAATTAATAAGTATACACATATTGTGGCAGCTGTAGCAATCCCACCCCCACAAAGTGTAAAGAGATCCACAACTCTACTATAGATTGCAGTGTGTGGGTGTGGTGCTATGGGTTCGGGACCAAACACGTGAGATTGAATCTGAAACTGTAGTGTTTCTTTAACATAGCTTTTATTGACCAGTTCAATAACCAACATCAATTATTAAGCGTTTTCACAAATCACATTAAAAATCAGGGGTCCTTTCATACATCGTTATAGCATATGTCATTACGAAATCGTCAGCAGCACCATACCTGGGTGCAAGTAGATTATGCAACTGAGGGCATGGTTGCGTTCGCAGCTGAAGAGACCCTTCTAACCAAGGTCATCAAGCTGAAAGCCGAGCTTTGTGCCCCCGAAAACATGGCTCCAAAATGTACGCTTACATGCGCACACACCTCCTTTTTATGGCTATTAGGGGGGAGGTACTGTAACCCCTACTTGGCAGGCACAGCAACTCTACTCCCAGCAACCTTCGGCGGGCGTCCAGCTTAAGCTCACAAAACCCAGTGCGTTTCTATGCAACGAAGCGATGGGCAAAGGAGATCCTGGCGCTCTGATACGTGCTGTTTCCACCCTAATGCGTTGCTCCCTCATGCACCCTTTCCACACAGTTATGTGTGCAGCTGATAATGCTAAGAACCATTAAATTATCCATAACATAGAGCTTAAATTTCAATCTCATAGCAGAATACTGTATATTCACGGAAACAGTTAAAAGGTGATGCATTTCAGTAATGAACGTTACTTTAGCGCATAAACGAGAGTTCCATTTCGCAACGATGCCATTGATGGGAGGTTCGGGAGCACCGCGGAAATATTGTTCTCTCATGTTCCGTTACGCTTCACTTGCGGCCGAATAAATAAAAGAAAATGTCACTCACCAGTACAGTAGTCGTCATCCATTGCTTTAACTCTATATAACGCATAATCTTTAATCAGGTTCGATGACATCTTCATTCAACTTTGAAGACCATGCTGTTGTTCCATTTTATCGCTTGCCATACATCACAGCTCTGGTAGTTAAAACTCAACTTATCATTGGAATTCAATTCAGCATTTTACGGAATACTTAATAAACTTCTAATGGGTTACATATTCAGTTATAAACAAACATAAATAACATGGCTCCGCCATCATGGTATTCGAAAAACTGGTTTTTTTCTTCCCGAAATGAAAGACACATCTCCTCGCCTCAGAATTGATTAGAGGAAGGGAAAAAACGAACAACAAACTTTTTCTAACAAAACAAAAAAATACACAAAACAAACATTACGAAACAATACCGGTTACAATGACAAATACACAACAATCCATACTAGGATTGCAAATACGCTCTTTCAACAACAATTACCACAGTCGCTCCTAACTTACAACAAACGCACTTCATAACGACTCACGCAACACTCAACAAGGACTGATTTCCTAATTATAACAACTGCTTTATTATCGAAACACAAAACACAGAAACATACATTAATAATGGCGCACCAAACCAGATGACGAATGCACCCCCCACTCTCCAACAAAACGCCTCCTTCCATAACTACAACGTGTAACGAACTAAATTTACAGTATAAAACGTGGTTTCCCACCCCTCCTCGTCGAACACACATGATTACCATTTACTGGAACGTTACATATGCCCGACGACAAGCTTCGAGCATACCCTAAGATTAAGTTCGAGAACAACAACTCAACAGGAATACAGTCTCTCATCAAGAAAACAGAAAACAAAACACTATGCCATCACTACACTAATCTTTTCCTAAACTCAATCACAACACATATTTATTCAATCTTTCATTCTTAAACTCACATAACAGCATATTCACACTCTAAAACTGTAATGACAAACTCAACCCAGAACAAACGACAGGTATACATCATCTTCATAACACCACAATACACTGCCGCCACACTCTACCGTTCCAAATCACAATATCCAGTTTCACCCCTCCCTATGATTGTTTTCGACCACACACACTCATCCATACTAGACTTTGATACTTCATCCCACATATGCTCATATTCCTCAGATTCCATATATGGTTCATCCTCTGCCCCGGGCACTGTCCTAATTTCAGTTGCATCCACACACCCAGTTCCCTGGCTCCAACTTTCCCTTTTCTCATTTGCCTTACACTTACTGCCCTGACTGCGCTTATTACCCTTTCCCCTTCTCCTTTTCTTCTTGACTTCTCTGGCTCTATTTCAGCTCAACTCTACTATCACCCCGCTTTCCTCCTCTATACTATTTGACCCCTTTTGCCCTAAGTTCGATTCCAACTGATTTCGGATTTTCCTGAACACTTTCATACCAATCTGCCAGGTTGACTCCTCTGCAGTCCCCTGTTCCCCACTCTTACAATTGTCAGGCGCTCTCGTCGGAATGTGCTGTTCGTCTGTGCCCACCGCCATGTTGACAAATTGTCTTGTGCGTTTCCTGATCTCCCCTTGCATGGATCCATTTGTATAATTACCCTGGGGTGCATTTTGCCCCCCTATTTCATCGTAATTAACCTGGCCCACTACTGCCATTGGGCATGGGATCTCAGCAAAGGACCCATTGTTATTATAATTATAGACTAACTCTTGTTGACAAGGCAGCCCGTTCCCCCTTGGGTGTTCGGCTGCCCCTACCCATGTACTATTCTGTGTTTCGTAACCCTCCGGTGTGGTCAATATGGGACAAGACCATTCATACGCTACGTTTCTGTCTCCTCCATCTCCATTCGCCCCAACAAAGCAATTTGCTTCTTCTGAGTTACCCACACCTTCTTCGGGGACCCTCCCATACGCATGGACCCCCTCGTTCCGCCCCAACACATGATTTAATTCGTTACCCAAGCTCACACTTGCTCCAACCCCACCATTCCATCTTGCCCACACTTGTCCCTCACGCACCCACTTTATATCGTGAAATTTTATTCCCGTTACCTGTACCTAGTCGGACCCGTCAGTAGTGCAGACTTCAAATGGGCCTAACCATCTGACCATCCTGCCCGCAATGCCCATTCTATTTCTTCCAGGTATCCTCACCAGGTCCCCACCTGTATAAGGAAGCCATGGATTACTATTAATTACGTTTTCAGTGGCGTCCATCGGAACTTTCAAATATCTATATGCAGGGTCGCATACCTCTACTCCTCTTGGACAAAGCTCTCTCTCCATTACTCTTTCCACTGGCAGCACATTGGCCTCTCCAATGGCCTGCATGCATGCACATTGAACCGTCAAAGCCTTTAAGATGTCCATCCTCAGGATAATAACATATGGGCGATCTGTGAACGAATGCATTAAAAAGGTTTGCGTGCTCATATGACGGTCCTGGACGGTCTAACACCCCACCCTGGCTCAAATGCACGCAGCTCCCATTGATGCCTTTGATGGTCATGTCCGTGGGTTGCAGAGGAGGACCAGCCAGCTGCCGATAGGTTTCCTCGTCAATTAGTGACACCTGAGAGCCGGTGTCGAACAGCAAAGTGATTGGCTGCCCTTGCAAAAACACAGTGGCAAGGCAGGTGCCCCCCTCACCACATGGCATCAGCAACCAGCCCCTCCAGCTGCCCACTCGCATTCACACTGCGAGGGTGTGGTGTGGGCTGCGAGCAATTACGGGCCAGATGACCAGGCTGCCCACAGCGAAAACAGCCCGCATTAGCACCAGGGCCTCGAGGTACTACGGCCCGTGACTCGCTTGGGGCCGGGGCCACCTGAATTGTCGGCGCTTTCTGTTGGGCCTCCACCAGTTTCTCTATGGCCTTAGCGAGGCCCTCAACTACACCTTCCAGTTTATGGATCATATCGGAGCAACTACATCCATTGCGCCAAGACCTCGTCGAATCACCCCCCGGGCTACTTCCTTTTGCCCCCTTGATATTTGACCGGCCTACACTAGATTCACCGTCGCCACCCAGGCAATTCTCCCTGGCCTCCACGACGTTTGCCACCTTTCGATATTTTTTTTCAAGCTCCTCCGATCTCAATGCCAGAACCAGAGCCTCTTTGTATGTTTTCGGGCTGCGTTCATCAGCACCCTGCTGTTTGCCAGCAAGCAGCTATTGCAAAATCTCTGAAGCAGCACTGTCTCCATATTGGCACTGCCTCAGGAGTGGGCTGATATATCTCTCCATCGCCAGCTTGAGTCGCCCAGCGAAGGTAGCCACTGTCTCATTCGGCCCTTGGATGGTGTCGTGAAGTTCCTGGGAGAAATCCCAGGCAAGTTTAAGCCTCCCAAAAACGCGTTCCAAGCTTGCCTGCAGTTGCACATAATCCTGTATATCAAAAATCTCATGCTCTTTAACTTGGAGTGGATTATGGTTACCTTAACGTCGGGGGTCCATTTCGTCAGGTTACTATTCTATCCACGCTAGCTAGGAATGCCTTGATCGTGACCCCTCCCTCTTCTCCAACGAAAGCTGGTATTGACCTGGTATACCCGGCCAGCTCCGACACCGCCGGCCCGCTATGGCTCCAGCATCCCCTTCGTTCCCAGGCATAGTTTATCTAAATAATGACTTAACTGATCTCTCATCCAACACTATACAACACTCTCTACCTCACTATTATGTCATCAACAGATAACAACTCACAGCCTCAACACATAGACAAAACTTATGCAGAATCAGGCCAACCTCACTAATCCGGAATTTCTGGATATTTGGTCCCTGTTCAGGCACCAGTGTAGCGATCCCCACCCCCACAAAGTGTAAAGAGATCCACAACTGTACTATAGATTGCAGTGTATGGGTGCGGTGCTATGGGTTCGGGACCAAACACGTGAGATTGAATCTGAAACTGTAGTTTTTCTTGAACATAGTCATTTTCTATGTGCCTCTGTACGAATGGATACTTGATAAAAGCTGTTAATTTTCAATTTCTTCTGAATTGTCATGATGCTGTGCAGTAAACTGCAGTAACAAATCTCGAATAATCCCCACTAAATCGATAGATTAAAAAAATTATTCAGTAAATTAATGTTAGGAAACACTTTTTAAAAGACTCCCCCCCCCCCCCCCCCACACACATTACACAATACAAGGAAAAAAAAACTTCAATAAATTTTCAGATAACTCGATAAAAATGATATAAAAATTAAGGCTTCATTTGAAGATTATGTCCTCTTTTATCTTTTTACTATAGCTTTTATTTCTGGGGGTTTTGTACCTGTGTTTTTACTCTGGGGTTTCTTTCCTCCCTTGCACTTTAAGACTGGGGGTTTTGTCCTACCCTCCATTGAACTACGACTCGTAAAATGCATAATATACTACATTAATGAATTATCCTTCTTTTTATGTTAAAAATCTAATCATGTTTTACAGAATTATTTTACTGAAGAACAATTTGAAGATGGTGAAGAATTGGGAACAAGTCTATGTCAAAAGACTCACAGGTTTAGAATTAGCCGTGAACAAACTCCTCTACAATTTGTAAATGCAGCTGTACACAACTTACTGGAAAAGGCAGAAAGATTTATACAAAGCAATGAAGCCCGCTTTTTATTATCAAAACAGTTTTCGTGATCTTATGAAATTTAAAGGCATCCAAGTTTTAGCCACTTGCTTTCCTTCTCAGGAAAAAAAAATGATAGCGGGAGTATGGCAATGCGAGCTGCCATTAAGAATGTGAAATATATATAAAAAATAACAAAAAATATGGGTTTTTTTTCTTTTCTTCCCCCCCCCCTCGGAGAAAATTTTTTTTTGTTAATTTTGCTAATGACGACGTAACAAAAAATAACCTAACTTAAATCATTTTAATGACTTAAATTTAAATGTAACATTTGTAAATATAAATAAAATAATATATTTTATAAAAATAGGAAAACAAATAATGTTGTATAATATTTAATCAGTTTTAAAGCGAATCCTGTTTCATCACTAAGTAGTATGTTACCTAAATTAAATCACTTTAACGACTTAAATTTAAATTGTAACATTTGTAAATATACATAAAATTATTTGTAACATTTTATGATAAAAATAGGAAAAAAAAAGTTATGTTGTCTAACTTAAACAGTTTTAAAACGACTACTTTTTCATTGGCTCAGCTTTTAGTAAATAGAAGAAAGGCAACAAAATGGCCGCTGCAGTCCAAAGTGCTCTAGTATTTCCTAATAAGGACGTTAAAGAGAGATCGAATCTCAGTGCGGTAGAGACCATGTTAGCACAGTGAATTAAGGAAAAAATTATCAATAATTGTTTGTAAGCATCCACAGCGTGTGTTTTTAGATAAACAAACTAAAAAGATTTAACAAATTCATTCAATATCATTCATTTAACATCTCTTTTTCTAAAATCATCATTCGTGACTTCCATTTAGAGCGATACACATTTTAATAAATATACTTTTAGGCAGAGTGCATTAAATGAATTAAAATGACAAAGTAATATTTGGAAACTCTTTCTAGTTTGTTTACTTAAAAAAAATGTTGCTGTAGAAGCTTATAAACAATTAGGATTAGCATTAAAACCGGTGCTGCCTTTGAGGGATTGGCGTATTTCCCGCCAGGGGATCTGAGCATTTCCCCCAATTTCCCGCACATGTAAAAAATCGATTATAACCTGGTCCAATAAAACATTATACTTATTTAATAAACATTTTATTATGGAAAAGTAATACCTCCACATTTTATTTTACTTATATAGTTTAACCACAGTTTCAGTGAACTTTATTATTCAAATTGACATAAAAAAGTGGCTATTACTGTGTCTCGCTTTATTTGACCTACGGTTTCTCCGTATTTCCCGCCATTTCCCGGCCTCTTCATTCCCCACATGAATCCCGCAAAATGGTAAATTTCCCGCTGTGCGGGAAATTTTCCGCCAAATGGCAGCACTGATTAAAACATTAATGATTCGATCTCTCTTTAACATCTCCTATATAAAATGACTGTACCCTGAAATGACACCGCTCTCTGATTGGTAGAAATACTAAAGCATAAGGGATAAGCAGTATCACCATAACCTGTCGGAACCTTTGATCTCAGCGTATACACTTCCGGAACAGAGACCTCTAGTAGTTGTAAGCGAAATTAACATTTTACTGATGTATATATGCGTTTGTGTTCACCATGTTCTATAGATATTAATGGTCATCGAGCTCCATTGTTAAAATGAATCTAAAGTTTCTAGCTCGCGGGAATTCTATTGAAAAGTGGCGCTGCATGTACAATCGGCCCAACTGCGCCTGCAGCGTCTCCCTATCGGCAGATAGAAACTTTACTTTCATTTTTAATTTCAATGAAAAAGTCTATCGCAGATCACGGTCGGTCTTAGTTCGATCTATGCGACACCTGGCGTGATCTGTTTTCCTTAGCTTCTCGAAACAGTGGAAAATGGCCAAAGCTCGATGACCATGTATATCTATAGACCCGTGGTTTTCACTAAAAAACGTTTTATATTAAAAATAATTTTGCAAAAACTATTTAGGCATATTTTGTATGTTTATTAATATGATCTATATAATTAGTCATAAAAAAAACAACCAAATGTTATTTAGTAATTATTTTAAACCTTAAAAATTTATCTTTAAAAATCAGAATTTCAATAAATATACAAATGAAAATTATATTATAAACGTAGGAGTTGTGATAAATATAGATTAATTAGGATAAATAACACTCTTTTAATTAAATGAAGACAAATAAATTAAAATAAATATAAGAAAAACAATGAAAAAGTCACCCAATTGATACAGTAAAAGTTGAAGGACGAAAGCATAAATGGAATGCAGGACTTGTGGAGAAACTCGGATGAAATACAGAGGAAACAGAAGAAACGAAGATCTAGTGAAGAAATGTTACACGGACATAGGGAGGCACACAGTTACAGATGAAGAAGGTCTATGATGGAAGTTCTATGATTCGTAACATGTAGATGACTATAACTTTTTCGGGATTTTTTCCTTATCTTCAGTATTAAAGTTTTTTGAATGAATGTAAGATATAATAATAAAAATAAAACAATGTAATCTAATACAATGTGTGATATTATGATTATTTTGATTGTTGTGATCAGTATTGTTGAGTGCAAGGGAAGTGATATTATATTTTTAGTAGTAATTTCCATTTATTATTAATTTCTATAGATGGTTTGGCTAAATTTTTTTCATTCGAAATAATGTTGATGGTTTCTTTTATTAGTCTTTTTTTATAATTTATTTCTTTACTAATAATTTTGATTTTGTTCCAGTCCGGATTATGATTTTGGTTAATGCAGTGGTTCACTAAATGATTGTTTTTATCTTTGTTTCTAAGTGCTCTTTCATGTTCTTTTATTCGTGTTATTAATTGTCTTTTTGTTTGACCTGTGTAAATGTGTTGACAATTGGCGCATGAAATTTGATATATTATGTTTTTTTTGTTTTTCTTATATTTATTTTAATTTATTTGTCTTCATTTAATTAAAGGAGTATTATTTATCCTAATTAATATATACAAATGAAAAAGTTATATTTCCAGGAAAATTAAAAAAAAAAACTATTTAAATTAATTTAACCCATTGTGAATAAAAAATTAAATGAAAACACGATTTAACAACAGTTTGCTATGTAAAAATAATCATTTATTGCTTTAATATCGATAATCTGCGTGCATTAGTATTGGAATACAGAGTGCGATTAAAAAAGTTTACACAGTAATAAATTCTCATTTTTATATAATATTTTAAGAAAAAATCTAACGGAAAATCTGTGCATAAAAATGGAGAGTTGATGAGTTTCATCTCTTCCAAGATATTTCTTAATAATTTTGGGGCATGTGCTTATTTGCAAAAGTAAGTTATAAATTTTTCTTCACAAAGCTTTAAATAAGATATGACTATGACTGATGGAATACATAAAGGTAAAAAATTTTCTGAATCATATGATTTAAAATATATATACAATTTATGAGGTGCATCAATTATTTTCTCCCCTAGCATCTGTGCTTGGCACTGCTGGCAATTAAAATATTTATTCATGATCTTTTTAACAACAAAGCCACAGAAATAAAAAATACATTTCCTTCTAAATTTAAGTTGTCATTAATATTTTCAAAAATGCAGGAATCCATATTATTTATTTTTACTTCTTAATTTTCTTCAGTAACTCTTGATGGATTTTAGAAAATCTGAAGAAAGATAAACCTATTAGTAAAACGAGAAAGTAGCACTCCACTCCCCCCCTCACATTCCTCCCAAACGACCGTTTTATCAGCATCAAATTTTAAAGCACTTAATATGTAATTTTATTTGACCATGTTTTGGATATTTAAAGAAGAACAGTTAAACTTACTAAAACTGGAATTTTTAACTTGAAATAACTTTCCTTCTTTTTAAAATGAACGTGGGAAATTGGTAATGAGCGGCACCATTAAGCTCCGCCCACTTTGACAGCGGAATTTCTTAGAACTAACAGCGCTGCAGTCATTAGAGATGAGTTCCTCACAGATTTAATGCTATTAATCTTTGTTTTCTGGATCGTTTTCCCCTCTTCTAACTTCATTTTACTTAAGTAAGAGAATGGGTTCTTCCAAATTAAGTTTTACTATAGTTTCTGCTGTTACTATTCTAAGTAAATAATGAAGTCCAAAGCAGCAGGAACGACTGAATTGTTACTAAGTTTCTGAGGCAATCACAAAAAAAAAACAAAAACAAACAGATGAGAATGAGTAAGCTATCCTTACCAAAATGAACTTCAATGCCCCGTTCACATTGGACCGGCAAAGCTGTGAAGCGTCTTTTTCTGCCTCCTTGCTGCCCGCGCGAGTTGTTCCCACTGGACCGGCACGAGAGAAGCGACTAGGGAAGAGAAATTATATAATGACAGCGTCTTTTCGATCTTAAGTTATTGCAGTAAAACTGGACGAAGTTCACGGTTCATAGAAATTTATAGTATCCGAAATTTGCTATATCCGAAACAATTCGGAATTTGTTATTTCACTGTTGAAAGGCCAATTGGCATAGTTGAGAATTTCGAATTGTTTCGTTTATTATTTTTTTTTTGTATCAGAGTTCGTTATAAAGAAGTTCAACTGTGTTATATGTCGCTGAGAAAGCATAATTAAAACATAACAAAACAGAATATACAAATAAACTCCAGTTTTATTTACATTTGTTCAGTGTGCATATTTTTTCGTATTTATAAAAAGTCTTCAAGATTATTTTTAAATTTGATTGTCGCCAACATCGATTGGCAATATTTTCAATCTTAGCGATCAAAAACCAAAGTCGTGATCACGTTTCTGTTCTAAAACTTGCTAATTTCCAACTGAATTATCTAATTAAAATTTAACCAAACCTATCTATTTAACGATGTAAAAAGCTGAAGGACAATAGCAATTTATAATTTCACATTTACAAAATAAAGTGCATTCTCTTTATTCTAGTTCACTATAAAATTGTGATCTGCCATCATTCTTTTGATCACGTGCTCCAGTAGTCGAACGTGATTGGATGAACCTGTAACCGGCAAAAGCGGCAACCGGCAAAAGTTGAACAAATTTCAACTTTGCTACCTGGCTTATTTGCCGGCTGCGGCACTTGACTTGAGCTATTTCTCGTTAGCCTTGGACGTAGTGCGCATGCGTCAACGGTTGCCGCTTCAATGTGAACCGAGCATAAAAGTTTATATCTCCGGAGAGAGTGGTCCAATTTTGAAAATTTTTTCAAATTGATATTTATTATATAATCTAATATATACATATGTATATAAATCGCTTCAGTATCACCTCTCAATAGAGATAGTGAATATCGATTATCGATAATTATGATTTTTTCGATAGTATCCGTCGGAAAATTGACAACTTGTCAATTTTCAAAAATTTATTGATTTTATATGCATTATTAAACTTTTTGGTTCCATTTTGCTGCAATTCCCCATTTTCGAGATATAGCATATTTCGTAAATTCGCATGTGGGGAACTATTAGTCCCACAGAAATTTGGACGTGATACTCGTCATCAGCGATAAAAAGACATTAATTTCACTTATTATATGTCCCGCACCTTAAAAAAAGTGCGGACAGACAGAAATGTAGAATTCAATAACTAACTTTTCAAGTTCGTTGATAAAGTAAGTAGAAATATGCCAGGATGCAAAAGAAAATAAATTGTTATGGTAGAATGGTACATTCGCAGAGGTCTCCCAATTTAGCACAGAAAGAAAAACAAAAGGATAACATTTTTTTGTGGGGGGGGGGGGCACCCATAAAAAAAAAAAAAAAAAAACATTGCTTTCTCAAAATTAGCTCCTGAAAAGCAAACAATTTATATAAAAAAGTTCCAAGAGAGGAATCCGTTCATGGCAAATGTATTAACTTTGGCTCGCTAGAATGAATGTTTCAGCCATTTCTTCAAATTTTAGGGAAAAAAAGTAAGATCTCTAAAAAAATTTAATCGATTTTCATAAAAAAAATTTGTTAATCCATCGTTTAAAGAGCCCTCCGAGTTTATATTGAAAATTTTTTCCCAAAAAATACAAACAACGGCTCCTCAGAGCCAAACAAGTCATTTAGAATGGATGCTACAGCTATTTTTTCATTTTTATACCTGCCGCCAAGTAAGTTGAATGATCTTTTTGACATGCGCAGTAAGTCATCTCATCAATATGCTTTGTCTGGATTTTACTCACAATGCACTTGTTCTACTATAGTAATGGTGGAGATATCGTTGAAACGTAGAAAACCTATTAAAAGTCATAATATAAAACAAATTGCATTCGAGTTGACTATTCTGCGTGAATTTTTAATTTATTAATTTATTTATTCATTTATCTATTTAAAAGAAAAAACAAAAATAGAAACAAAATATAAATACGAAAACAATGTTTCGTAAACGAAAGCAGATGTTTCATGAAATAGCAAAGTGACTTACTTCCCGTTAACGTCTATTGGCTGGTGTTAGAAATGACGTCATCCTGTCATTCAACTTATGTGATGGCAGCTATAGAAAGAAATTAATATCACAAAAAAGCTTAACCAATTGGCATAAAATATATCTCAAGGCACAATTTTAGATACAGTCAACCGTTGACGAGATCCCTGGAGTGGCCAGTCCACTGATGAAAATGGGTGAGCATACTGATGAGCAGGATGATCAAGTTAATTGATCGTCTCTGATGTGAAGTTGAGGCACGAAGAAATAATTCCTCTCTCTCCTCCTTCCCACCTATTTTCATCAATGGACTGCCCGCTCCAAGGGTCTCGTTGTCAATGGTTGACTGTACCTTCTATTTGTCGTTTCGGAGGTGTTAAATGCACAAAATTGGTCAGATATGTCCATTTGCATACGCACAGATGGAGACTTTTTTTTCAAAATTTCAAAAAATCGTTTCGAAACATGAGTTTTTTAGTCGATTTCAGAAAAAAAAATTTTAGTTTGGAAAACGAACACATAGGCCTTCACTCTTAATAAAGAAAAAGAGCGACTTTTTTTTTTAAAGAAATTGTCGAGGGAAGTAGAAGAACATGCCCGAAAATAACATGAAGACAACAAAAAGAAGATTAAAGAAAAAATTCCATTTTCAGATAATTTGCAATTAGACGAAGATACAGGTCATTTAATTAAAATCAGTATTTTCTATTACTTGGTTCCTTACATTTTAAGGAATGCAGAAAAGCTGAAAATTGCAGACTTTGTTTAATTTTTTTTTAATACTGATAGAAGCTCTGAATTGTCTTGGTTCATAACACCGAATGATTTTGGTGATTTTTTAACCGACTTCAAAAAAAGGAGGTTATCAATTCGATGCGTATGTTTGTAATATTGTTGGAATTGCACAATATTTATATATGTTAGTCTATGTGGGCTTCTAAACTAGTTTTCCAAATTCATAAGTGTGTGTATATATGTATGTTTGTCCACGTATTTCTCAGAAACTAGAAATTGAATGGCAATAATTCTTTTTTTATTGGATTAAGTATCTTTCAACTTAGGGATAAATCCCAGTTTCATCGAAATCGGTTCAATAGTTTTCAAGATATGGACTGATATAGCTAGGCGATAGTGAAAGTTTCATTAAAGTCGGGTTTTTTTTATACTCTGTTTAATCTTGTTAAAATATCCAAAGTATCCAACTTGTTTAAGTTTTTCAGCAAGTTGAACGATGTCGTGAGAAAATTTTGTGTGAAAATAATTTCAAAAATTTGCCAAATCTGACAATTTCCAATGAATTGGGGGGGGGGGTCTATAACATGTTTTAGCAGAGGACATGTAGAACTTAGCTTGCCTCATTTAATTTTATATTACTGCCAAACAAAATTCTATTTCTGAGCTAAGGATATCAGAATGTATCTGTCCAATTCAGCGAAAAGCTGAAAATTGCAATAATTTACTTTCAAAAAATTTCTAAATTGCAATAAACTTGTTTATTATTTTAAATTTATTTTCAGAATTTTTTAAAAATATTTTATGTAGCTAATGTACAAATTATGTGTAATTATTTTTAATACATTTTAAATTACATACAATAACTGTAAATGAAATTTTATAAATGTACATATATTTAATTGTTGAATTTCTATTAGTCATATCCACTGGTCATATTTTATTTAAATGCAGATGTCTTTATTAATTTTGCCAATTTTAAATTTATATATGAATATTATAATGTGATTAAAAAATAAAAGTAACTACTATAAGACTTGACTCCATTTATTTCTTTAAATAAAAGATTTGAATCTTGCATGTAAATAATTAAATATCAGAAAGGATCTTAATACTGTACTTACTACTAACGAAGTGAGTGGTTGCATTGCAGTATAAAAGATGGACAACAGGATTATCGGCTTCTTCAAGGATACACAACAAGAGGTTCGCAAGCCTTTATATACAGAAATTTGGGTACAAATGAACCAATGAGACCCCTAGAGTGGCCAGTCCACTGAGGAAAATGGATGAGCATACTGGAGAGCAGGATGATCAAATAACTGATCAAGTTAATTGATCGTCTCTGATGTGAAGTGAGGCACGAAGAAATAATTCCTCTCTCTCCTCCTTCCCACCCATTTTCATCAATGGACTGCCCGCTCCAGGAATCTCGTTGTCAATGGTTGATTGTACCTTCTATTTGTCGTTTCGGAGGTGTTAAATGCATAAAATTGGTCACATATGTCCACAGACGGAGACTTTTTTTTTCCAAAATATCAACAAATCGTTTCGAAACATGAGTTTTTAAGTCGATTTCAGAAAAAAAAATTTTAATTTGGAAAACGAACACATAGGCCTTCACTCTTAATAAAGAAAAAGAGTGACATTTTTTTGAAAGAAATTGTCGAGGGAAGCAGAAGAACATGCCCGAAAACAACATGAAGACAACAAAAAGAAGATTAAAGAAAAAATTCCATTTTCAGGTAGTTTGCAATTAGACAAAGATACAGGTCATTTAATTAAAATCAGTATTTTCTATTACTTGGTTGCTTACATTTTAAGGAATGCAGAAAAGCTGAAAATTGCAGACTTTGTTTAATTTTTTGTAATACTGATAGAAGCTCTGAGTTATCTTAGTTCATAACACTGAATGCTTTTGCTGATTTTTTTTTAAATATCCAAAGTATCCAACTTGTCAAAGTTTTTCAGCAAGTTGAACGATGTTGTCAGAAACGTTTGTGTGAAAATAATTTCAAAAATTCGATTGATATAGCCATTCTTCTGAAATTTTTTGAAAATTTGCCAAATCTGACAATTTCCAATGGTTTGGGGGGGTCTATATCAGAGGACGTGTAGAACTTAGCTTGCCTCATTTAATTTTATATTACTGCCAAACAAAATTCTATACTGTATGATGTAGGATCATCGACATTACTGCCGTTATGCCGATGACATCCTTATACTGTATGATTCCCAGTTAACCTCCCTGCCTGCCATTGCTGATTTGTTTAATTCGTTCTCTCCCCATATCCAATTCATCTTCGAAACCAAAAATAACAGATCCTTCCCATACCTAGACGTCCTTATTACTAACAATGTCCACACCAACCGCTTAACCTCCTCCATATTCCGCAAACCAGCTACCTCCTCCAACCTTATCCACTATTCTTCCTCACACCCACCTATACACAAGCATGCTTCCTTACGTTTACTTATTGACCAGGCCTTGAAGCTCCCACTCAACCCCCCCGCACTCAACCTCCCTGCCCGCCTAGCTGAATTCCGCATCATCCGCTCCCTTGCTCATATGAACGGGTACTCACAGTCTACTGTCTCCAGTACTCCGGCGCTGAAAACGTGCCCTCCTCGGACTCTACCTGCCTAATTCCCTACCCCCCTCCAAGAAATGGGACTCCTTGTTATACTTGGGCCCCCATTTTGCACCAGCTATCTATGTATCCGTCTTCCCTCGGCCTGCGAGTATCCCCACATCCCCCCCCCCATTCTCTCCATCATCTGAATCCACCCTCCACCATTAATAACGATGAGTTTAATCAACCAGGGGTATACCGCCTAAGTTGTGCCTTCTGTGACAATAATTATTTAGGCCTCTCAACTCGCAGCTTCACTATACGTTTTAAGGACCATGAAAGATCATACAATAATCAAGACAACTGTTCACATTATGTCAACTACCTGACAAACACCAGACATCCCCTTAGACCAAAAAGCAAAGTAATGTCCGTTATGCATGTTTGCAATAAACCATCCGAAAGAGCCACCCTGGAATCTATCGAGATTTACAAGGCCAACCCCCGACCAATTACTCAATTGCCAAACTGAATTCGATGTGTTCGCCATGCTCAATCCTATGCCAAACCTTTTGTAATCCTTTCATTTTGTACTTTGCCTTATTTAATTTTAATTTTTATTTTTATTTCGTACTTTGCTTTATATAAAAAATTTTTTCATTAAATTTTTTTTTCATTATTTATACGGTCCTATTAATAAATCCATCTGTCATTTTGACTACTGGATACGACCTCTTTTCGGTCCGCGTTTGTGACCCCACACATTTTTGTTTTTCTTTTCTCCTTAGTTTATTTGTCCTATTGGTTAATTTTCTTATTGGTTATTTTGTTGTATTGCCCTGTACTTCCATGCTCATTTGTTCATTTGTACTCAAATTTCTGTATATAAAGGCTTGCAAGCCTCTTGTTTATATCCTTGAAGAAGCCGGGAATAAATGGCGAAACTAGTCGATAATCCTGTTGTGCATCACTTCGTTAGTAAATAATTAGGTTAAGCTTTAACACTGTACAACATTCAACTCTAAAGATAGTGGCGCCCATGCCGTGACTGCTATGAACTAAAAAGTACTTCGACTTATACCATTATGTTACAGATAATAGCTGCACAAACATTACTTCCAATTGTACGCATTTTAATGATATTAAGATGTTAAGATGTCAAACGATTTATAATGATATTCTTATACAGTGAGAGTGGGAGTAATTTCGCATAGCGACTGCTAGGAAAACTGATGCATGCGCAGATTAACAGACTGTACGCGAAAATCGCCTATTGGTGCTACTAGAGACCATTAAAGAATATATCTCTGGGTGATACTGCTTATTCCTTATACTGTGGTCAGTGTTGCTGTTCTGGAAGATTTCCCTCCAGATCTGCCGGATTTTTGATGGCTTGGAGGACAATCTGGCGGGAGGCAAAGAACGGAGGATTTTGTTTATTTGTCTATTTGTTTGTTTATTTGTTTATTTGGTAAGTAATTAAAATAGCATCTGCCCGGGGCTAGTATGGCCAAACGACCGACGAGTTTGGTCTCCGGGAGATGCAGACAAATTGTAACAGTACAAAATAATATATTATACATTGTAATTGATAAAAGATATAATTAGTAACAAAGGATAAAATTTTGGAGTTATCATTAAACGAATACGAGTAAAATTTAAATTTATCAGAATGGAGAATAAACGCAGAATGAAATAGAAAGAAAGATATTATAGAATTAGTAATAAATTATGACAGTGAGGGTGGAGGAGAATAGGGTAACAGCGGGTTGGGGATGTATAGTATCTCTTAATGAGGCTTTTAAAGGTGGAGATGTTGGGTGCAAGGCGAAGATCGCGGGGTAATGTGGACCAAAGTTTGTTGCCGGAATTTGATATATGTTTTAGTTGGTAGTTCCGCTTAATGCATGGGAATTGTAGAAAGTTAGTGTGACGTGTGCTATAAGGGGTAACCGGACAATTCAGAACATGACAAATCAGGACATGACAAATCAGAACATGACAATTCAGAACATCACTAATCAGAACGCTGATAAATTAGAACTATGCCAAATCAGAACTCTCACAATTCCGAACAATGACATATCAGAACATAGATAAAACAGAACAATGATTAATCAGAACTGTCACAATTTAGAACTATGACTAATTAACCTCTTCAAACATTATTTAAGGGGAGCTGAAGAGAGAGAGGATAGAAGAATCACCAAAGCATTAAATTATAGCATTTAATTATTTATTTTATTTATTTATTTATTTATTTATTTATCGAATCAAAACATCAACGTATTACAGTAAAATCCCTTTACAACGTACCTCACTTTAATTCAACATCAAAAGGAAAGGATATGTCATCACTTAAGCCAGTGGGCTAATTAAGTTTATCAAAAGTTAATAGGGATGTCTTGGAACACTTTCCAAAACAGTCTTCACTCACACGAAATCTTTTTAAACATAAAGGAAGTGTTCTTATTCCCAATCCGGCTATGACTAATTTTCCTATCCCCGAGAAGTATGCTGATCTCGTACTGTATGATACGGGGTCTGATGACCCAGATAGAATACTGGCAATTGGGAATGATGATCTGCTCTCAGAATTAAAGAAGGATGTCATTTTTGGAGATGGAACATTTGATAAAGCACCCAGCATGTTTTATCAGCTGTATACTTGGCATGTTAAAATTAATAATTCTTATCCTCCATGTATTTATTTTCTTTTGCAAAAAAAATAAGGCTACATACAGCAGAATGTTTACCATATTGCAGCAATCAGTGCCCAATATAACACCCAAAAAGATTCTGCTTGACTTTGAAAAAGTATGTATGTCTGCTGCTCAAGTTGCTTTTCCACAAGCAGATATGAAAGGGTGCTATTTTCATCTATGCCAGAGCGTTATTAGGAAGATCAACAGTGTTGGCTTAAAGGAAGCAGACGAGTCTGATATAGACGTGAAGTTGAAACTGAAGTCCCTATCTTCTCTCTCTTTTGTGCCAATACTTGAAATAAGAACTGTCTTTGACTAACTAGCTGCCACATTTCCGGATGAGCAACACTACAATGAGGTTCGCTACAATAAATAAAACTTAATAAATAATTAATACCATACATATGAATAAATTTACGTTCTGTTTCGTCACAGTTCTGAATTGTGACAGTTCTGATTCGTCATTGTTCTTTTTTATCTATGTTCTCATATGTCATTGTTCTGAATTGTGACAGTTCCGATATGTTTTAGTTCTGATTTATCAGCGTTCTGATTAGTGATGTTCTCAATTGTCATGTTCTGATTTGTTATGTTCTGAATTGTCATGGGGAAGTAGATGATGTGAACAAATGTTGGGGGAGGAATATTATAATGTGGTTATTGAGTGCTTTGTATATAAAGATTGCTAAGTTTGTGGGATAAAGTTGGTGAATTGGGGTTATACTTATTGTGCAAAAAAGATGTAACACAGGGGCGGGTTTGGGCAGCTTAAGAACGATGCGAGCAAACCATTTTTGTATCCTGAGTAAGCGGAGTAAGTTAAGTTTTGTAGTTGAGCCCCAGAATTGAAGGCCATAGGAAAGGGAGGGCTGAATCAGAGTGTTGTATAATAGAAAGAGGATATTTGGGGGGAGATAGTGGAGGCAGGAGAAAAGACCTAGACGTTGAAGTGCTTCTCTTAGGAATGAAGCTATGTTGGGAAAGGGAGAGGAGATTATTTGAAAAAATGTAGGAAGATAGACGAGTGTAAAAGAGGTTTTCAAAAACTTTGGCAAAAAAGGGGAGAATGGAAATTGGGCGGTAGTTAGAGAAATCGGATGAGTCGCCTTTCTTGAAAATTGGGGTGATTTGTGCAGTACGAAGACAAGAGGGGAATATACCTTGAGTAAGGGAGATGTTGAATAGGTGAGACAAGGGGATAGAAAATTCGGAAATTGCTTGCATTAAGATGTTGGAACTGATGCCTAGAGAATCGGGGTGGTTTGAAAGTTTCAGTCGATTAATGGTGGATAATGTTTCTTCAGGAGAGGCAGGAGAAATAAAGAATGAAATGGATTTAACTGGAACTGGAAAAGGGTAATCTGAAAGGGGAATGGGCTGGGAAGGAGCTGGTGGAAGTAAAGTTTCTAAAAAGTTAGTTAAGAGGGTGGGGTTGATGGAGCTAGGATCGGAGAATGGGAGGATAGGGGGAGAAGATCCATGAATTAGATCTTTTATTGTTTTCCATTTAGATTTAGTAGTGGTGACTTTCTTGAAGAGTTGGTCGAAGTTATTGGCAATTGCCAGCTTGATGAATTTGCAGGTGGAATTGGAGAAGGAGCGGAACCTAAGTTTGTTGTTGTCGTTAGGAGAGTGTCTGAATTTGCGATATAGTGAATTTTTATGTGAAATGAGAGCGAATATATACACGGTCATCCACGGTTTCAGGAAGGAGGCTTTTGTCTTCGGAGGAGAGGTTGGTATTGACGGTAGATATCTGTCGATACCAATGAAAATGTGGGAAATGAATTTTTCGAAAAGTGTGTTAATATTAGTATCTGGGTTAAATAGTGCATTCCAATCAGTTAGTGTCAAAAAGGAGCGGAAGGATGCTAATCTGTTAGACATTAACAGTTGTGTTTTGTGAGGAATTGAGTCGGGGCGGGGAATGGTTAAAAGAGATTGGAAGGTGAAAATGGGGAAATGATCAGAGATATTGCAGTCCAGGGATCTGCTATAAAGATTATTGGAAGAAAGAGAGAAAGTTTGGTCGATCAGAGAGGTTGAATTTTGGAAAGTGGATAGTGAGTGGTGGAGGAGATTAGGGGCGATAGACCGGATCTGGAGGTGAGGTCAAGAACTGAGTTAATGTTAGGGGAAGGGGTGGAGAAGTTAAGATTAAAATCACCGGTGATAACAATTTTGTGGGGGGTTAGGCTAAGCTCTAGGAGCATGGGGGAAAAGAAGGTGAATAAAGGGGGAAGAAGACCGGAAGGTAGGTGGTAAACAGAGATTAAGTAAAACTTGTTTATTAGGATGGTTAGGATTTCAAAGTTAGGGGTGTAAGCAGTGTAAGTGGAGTTAAGAGTGTAATGAAGGGAGTTTGAGATATAAACGGTAATACCTCCGCCTTGTTTAGATGGACGATGTAAAGCTTCGAATAAGTAGTGGTCTAACGGGGGGACTTCAAGAGACGAGTTTGTCCAGGTTTCGGTGATGAAAATAAGGTGGAAGGGATGTAAAAGGGGCAGGGTAGCAAAAAAGGTGGATGAGTTAGCTCAAAGACTACGGATATTTAGGCATAAGAAGAAGAGGGAGGTTATGGGGGAGAGTGAAGGGTTTTTAGTTAATTCAGAATTAAAGATGGTGAAGGAGGTTGGAGGATCTGGTGTGGTCATGGGTGAGAGGAATTGGAAGGAGTTCTGGAGGAGGAAGGGGAAGAATGGGAGTAAGGCTGAAGTTCGGGAGCAAGGGATAGGGTAGACAAAAGAGAGGTGCAGGGTGAGTGCAGGGAGGGTGAAAAAAGATTACTGACTGGGTAGAGATGGGGAGATGCTAAATTGGTTTAAGTCGGCAGTTGTCTGGATGGAGTAGATTTTGGCAGTGGGATCTTTATATAGAATTCGACCGTTAGATGCCCAGACGTTGCACGGGTCAAATTTGGACTTGGCTAAACACAGGAGTCGATATCGGGAGGGCGTCAGGTCTGCGATGTGGGTGGATGAGCCTTTCAGCTTCTTTCAGTTTTTTATAATGTGTACTTTATATGTGAGGATGGGGTGGGTCTTATTGGCAGCCTGGGGGCCGATGCGAAAAGCAGAAGAGATCGCAGTGGAGTCAAGGTGGACATTGAGTTTAGATGAAAAGAAATCAAGACACATGGAACTGGTGTCTTCAGTGGAGGTTTCTGGAAGACCATAGATTCTTATATTGGTGCATCTCCCGTATTGGTCTGTCATCAATGTGCTGTAGTAAATTGGAGATTGAGGATATGGGAGAAGTAGTGGCACAGTGGTTGGGAGGGATATAAGGTGTGTTAAGATGAGTTATTGCAGTATCAATTTTACTGAGGCGAATATCAACATCGTCAAGACGTGATTCAGTTGTTGAAATGCGGTTAATTATGTCCGTAAATAAGATTTCAATTTTTGTGGTGCGACGCTGGAGAAGTGAGTCAAATAAATGGTCGAAGTTAGTGAAATTTTCGAAGTATTCGGCGACACTCTTCTCAATGGCAAAGGTGATGGATTCGTCTAGAGAGGATGATGATGGTGAGTTTTGCGTGGCACTGCGGGTTTGAGGCTTATCAGGTGCACCTGTGCGTTTATAACGTGCAGACATGGCTTTTTTAGTAATCAATGTATATATAGAGTGTTCGGCAAGATCGGGGATGATAAGATAAAGTAGGTGCAGTTAGAATAGTAGATTCACATTGGGCACTAGCTTTGTAGGTGAGGGAACACAGAAGTCGGAAGGAATAAGAACCAGATTGCAGACAGGTTTTAAAGATGGCAACAATCGTGGTGACCAACAATCGATGAAGAAGAATATTGAAGCTGCCAGCAACCAAACAATAGTTTCTAAAAAAAAGCTCACGAAGGACTACAGTAATTGTTGGAGAAATTTGTTCTTAAAATTATTTAAGAATGGAGATTGAGATATTTGAGGGAGTCTAAGATTAGGGATTTACTTAACTGGAACTTTGGACGAAATGGACCTAATGCTTCGGAATAGGTTTCAGAGGCAGCGATGAACAAACAATTGATGAAGACGACTATAGGTGGCGAAAATATAAAGAGATTGAGGAGCGATTTTTTATGCGACTTTTCCCTTCAACAAGCGGTGGATTGGTCGATTATTAACTAAGGATTTCTCTTGCTCTCTTTCTGGAGGATTTTATTTTATCTAGATTATTATTACCAAGAGTGAGTGTCTGCCATGTTAAAGCTGGTCCCATCATCGCGCACAAACTAGGTGGATTTTAACGTGCTGCCATCTAAAGGCGTTTGTCAGCATCTCGTCGAAAACAAAACCTTTCGCGATGCTGTTAAAAATAAGATTCGCGCGTTCACTTTGAATAGGTTTTAAAAATCAACAGAGTTCATGAAAATTAATACATCGTTACTAATATTTAAATTTTATTACAGTCTCTATGCTGATAATAGTTAAATAAGTTTTAATGCACATTTCCATTAATAATTATGATAAAAAATTTGGCAACCCAGGAAGACATTGATGATATTTACTAATTTCATTGGAAATGATGTTTCTACTTTCTGAATTTAGTCAATGAAAGTATATTAATAAAAATTGTTTTGTATTTTCTTGCTTTTTATATCTATAATAATTGTATTTAATTGGATAATTGAAATGTATACACTTTTCTGTTTAAGGTTCCGGGGATAAATATTCATAGAAATATGGTCGAATAATTTATAATAAAAGGTAGAATAGACTGCGCCAGTGAATTTAATATTCACAAATTCGTTTATGATAAATCTAACGCTTATCCCACTAACTTACATACTAAAACCTCCACACACAGGGTCGGCCAAAGAGGAAAGAATAAGCACTGGAGATGGTCTTAACAATTAAAATAATATTTATTAAATATTCAACAACAAGTTTATAAACAATACATTTGGTGGATAAATGAATAATGAGATTTAATTAATGAGATGTTCAAAATTAGGGTATGCAAAATGAGAATACTTCAAATTGTAATAATGACAAACATTGTATCAAATTGGATCAATTTGGATCGTCGTAAAGTATTAATAGAACATAATTTCCATGTAAGGACTTGGTAATCAATTTATATGATGTACAACAAGGTAATCCATCAATTTAAAGATTTAAATAGATAAACATTTACAAAACAATGATAGGTGGTTTCTTTGAATAATATATGATCATAACTCGGAATGAGCTTGTGTAAATCTATACTTAAAGAAGGTAAGCAAATGTAAAAATGTTTAAACCATATCAAAATGTGAAACTAGAATGACTGATTTAACAATTACTAGGTACAATAAAGATTAACAATTTAATTCTGAATACGGAGGGTTGATTCAGATAAAATGAGACAACTTTAAGCGCCGCGTATGACCTTGACGGAATGTGATTCTCATGACTCGTCCACTATTCATGGGGATTAGCTTTGTATACACTTGTTGCTGTTATTTGGGACATTTCATGCTGAAATATGGCTTCCAAAATCACAGCTTTTTGGGAAGGGTATATGGTTGGCCTTTCCGACGCTAACTTCAGTCTTTCGTGCATTGCGGAATTATGCAAACGAAATGGTATTGTGGTATCCAAAGCTACTGTGGGTCGAATAATCAAAAAGAACAAATTGCGACCATCTAATGAACGTGGACGAGCAGAGAAGCAGACCAAAACAAGCCCCGGCCAACACGCCCAGCTCAGGTGGTGCGAGAAATCCGGTCTAAAGTGCTGAAAGAAAATCCCCACACACAGAGAAGTCTAGCCCAAAGGAAAGGTATTTCACAGGCAACAGTCTCCAGAATAATTCATGGCAATCTTGGGCTGGAGTGACGTCGTAAAGCACGCGGTCACACAACTGAGTGACTGAACACAACTGAACACTGCCAAGTCATCTGTGGCTTACTACTGGAAGATGGAACAGGAAACAGGCATGCGAGTTATTCCCTTCTCTCATGTGCCTGTAAAATTTCCTGACGCATCACCGATGGATTTCTGTGGTTTTGTTCTCCTGAAACGACGGCTCGGAAGTCGCCGACCAAGAACCGTTGATGGGCTATGGAATGTGTGTCAGCAGGTGTGGAACGAACTTCCCATGGAGTCCCTCAAACTCAGCCTACTTCAGTGGAAATTACGGTGCCGGGCGATAGTCCAACAACGTGGCTCTCACATCGAACACAACCGATGGTGGCGCGATGGTATTATACCATCGTAAATGAACTGCAGAGTCGTCTCATTTTATCTGAATCAACCCTCTGTACTTAAACCTTGATAAAATACAGAATGCATTATTTCTAAGATTTAATGGAAGATAGCAAATGGTCTGTCTGGATCAGATAAGAATTTAGGGAGAGTATAATTTAAACTCTCTATGAAAAATGTTATTGTTCTAATGTAAATGTATCTGTCTTTCCCACTATCTGTATGATTAAATAATCCGTTCCCAACTTATGAATGTAACTATACGAAATAGAAAGAATGGCCATTGAGACATAAGTGAATGGTTAGGCAGTACCGTATCTTCTCAATCTGTCCGCTCAGAAATCGCTCTCGTCCTCTCTGCTACCACAGCTTGGCTAGATGGGCCAACGGAGTGGCTCGCAGGTGGGTTATCTCTTGCTTCTAATACAGGAACAGAATATCTTTCGGGGCTTGGTTAGCATTCCGGGACTAACATGATAATCTTCTAACTGCTTAATTTTTTGGGTGCGGCTCTTAACTTGTTGAAGTGATTAAGCTGTTTCCCAGCTTGACGGGAACTCGATAAAATGCCTTGAACTCAAACTAGTTTAACTGACATGAAAACTCATAATTAAACTGAACTGAAATTGATATTAAAATACAATTTAGAATTTCCCATCTGGAAACAAATGTTTGACAGATGGAGGCCGAATTATTTCTAAAATTGGGACTTTCACTCCATACACTTGGTCATGGGAGTCGTCACATTGCTACTAACTAATTTCTTACTTAGCATTACTTGACAAAACACTTTCGATTTCGACAGCCAATCAAACGCTTGTCAACCATCACAAATAAATGTGAATCCTCCCGTCAATCAAAACTTGTAGACTCCTTTCCTAACTGTTTCGATACTAAGAAAACTCTTTGTCAATCATGTGTTCGTTTTAAATTCCCAATCTAAATAGACAATCATGAACGCGAATATAAAATAGCTCATTTACATAATTAATCTGAATATTCTAATTCTGGCTAATTAATCCTCAAAACCTTACAAATACTTCCCCCTGCAGGAAAAGCCTCGCCCCGAGGCGGTACTGTTACCTGAGATCCTCCGGGGGGGGGGGGGTCTAGCTTCTCTGCAGCATCTTCCACTCATGAAGTGGGTCAGATCGAGTCGATGCCGGCATGCCTACAACTCAAATGGCAACTAGTGAAGCTCAAATAAGATTCATTTAATGGTAATGTAGAATATAAACAATTTCTAAGGCTCCCTTAATAAGAAAAAAAACTGGTTATTCATGAGTTAGTCAGTTAATAACCAGTTAAGGACAACAAGAATCAAAATGTAAAGCATAATGGTACCAATAATGTAGCTTATAATACTTAATACTACGTGAAATGCATAAAGATATATATACATGCATAGGCCTGTTCAGAACGAAGATTTGTGCACATTTGTTTGATTTACTTTATTACACAGATTAAGGTTCTTGACACACTCTATATACTTCTTAATCTCACACAGTTCAATGTTCAACTCGCGAAAAGTTCCTTATTCTTAAACATAGGTATTATTACTGAAAGTTTATCAAGTAGAACATTACTAAGAAACCACTGCAAAATAAAACATTACTTAAAGAAACACTGTATAGTACTTGTCAGTTTGTAGCACAATCTTGCTTCTGGGATATGGAGATAGAGGTTCTGATGTGAGGTGCCTGTACACTCGCATCATCTCTTTCGCTTTGGGTCTCCGTGTAAGGTGTGGAATGCGGAAGAGCTCTCGAAGCGTCCTTCTCTGGCATCATTGACGTTGAGGAGTTTGGAGTTCTCGAACATCCGCAGGTATCGGGTGTCGGGCGACTTTGGAGGTCTCGCTTGGCTCCAGGGCGTTCTTTCCTGAAAGCCAACTCATTCACAATGCCTCAGCCAAATTTAATTCAAAAGGAATATAGAAAGAAGAAAATGTAAATTAGTGGTTTATTTCGCATAGAGTAAATATGTTGTACGTGTAACTAGAATTTTCAAATGCGTACACTATCTAATCTAAATACGAAATATATCAGGAGTAATATATAATAATCACTACGCAAACCAATTTCCAGTACATAAGTTTATATTGTTTCATAAAATGATTCTAGATCTATGTTTCATCGCTGCGCAATGTCGGTATTGTGTCGAAGAGCGGGGTCTTGGAGCTAATAGGTAGACTCTTAAATAATAACTGAAGACCAATAACAACGCATCCATAACTAAGCACCCGCCGTCC
>JAHWFO010069756.1:0-15494 GCA_023313115.1 Rhysida immarginata | reverse complement strand
TTTCCCTTTAATTGCACCTACTTTTAATAGGTTTGAAAACTAAATTTTTTCGCACCAGTTTATATGCAACTTAATATAGGTCCTCTAGTTTGAATTCTTCTTCACATTGTTTAAAAAAGGATGTGTTCACAGGGATGACAACTGCGTTGCTAGTCAAAATCATTGCTACTGTACAAACGAATGAACATCAAGAAATCCTAGTGCAACTGGAAAAAAACTTGAATCTATTTCTGTCGATTTACACTGTTCTTTAGTTAGGGTCTTGTACTTTCTAATACGCTACCAAACTAAAGAGAACATACGTAGTTTATATTTTATTTACCTGTTCAATGTTTACTTTCAGGAATCTGTTATCAGTACGGTTCTTAATGAACTTGACTTTTATCATCATTTTCAAATTCAACCTTTATCCATTCAAACTGCTGGGTAACTTCCAAATGTTTCCAATGCCCTGGGTTTGATTTTCCAATTGACACTAACCATTCCTATGCCCATCTGTTAAAGCTGCGTCATCGTGGTCTTTTAAAATTTCTTGGGTGCCAGTCGAGGATGGCTATAGCACATATGTTGTCTTCAGGCAATGTATTTAGACCTTAAGATATCGTATTGTTATGACATCGAACACTTTCTTCTCTAATCCAAAAACTCATTTTCTGTTCTTTTGTTTGATACATCGTTCCATGCTTGGTTTGTAAGCCTTGCTGATTCACTTTCTGAAAGTGCTCCATCGCAAAGTACAAGGTCTTTATAATTCAAGTTCCATTTTGACATGGCCATAAAAAAAACTACTGGACCAAAAGCTATAATTGTTGGTAATATTATACAAGAGGGCATGGGAAGTTCTCACCCACCTAAAAAAAATTAGTTCAAAAGGTCACCGCATGAAACTAATGGAATGGCGCTCTATGCAATATTCGTATACGAAATCGGACACGAAGACACAGGTTAACAAGTCTTTAATCGTTACTAAAATTAGTTACATGTTGAATGTGGCCTCCACCATTTACTGAAAGCAGGTTACAACGGATTACCGCGTTCTCAACTGTAGCTCGTAGCATATCACGAGGAATGTTGCGCACCTGATGGCGTATCGTTTCTTTCAGTTCCGCCAAATTCCTGACGTTATCACCCATAAACAGTGGCTTTGAGGTAACCCCAGACCCAGAAGTTACAGGGGTTGATATCTGGTGACCAGGGTGGCCAAGAAAGGGGGAAGTTTCGGCCTATAATCCGTTCATCTGTGAAATGTTGCTGAAGTAACTGTTTGACACATGTACCAATATGAGGTGGAGCCCCATCCTGCATAAAAATCGTTGTGTCTAAAATGCCACGTTGCTGAAGTTCTGGTATCACAAAACTTCTTAGCATCGACGCCATGCGAGCAGCAGTCACAGTGCATGTCACGAGTCCATCTCTCGACTGCTCTTCAAAAAAATACGGTCCAATTATGACATTTGCTGTAACTTTAGGAGAATGCAATGGAATTTGGTGGAGAACATGAGGGGGATTGGTGGCCCAAATCCTGCAGTTATGGGTGTTGACATCCCCATTCAGGTAAAAATGGCCTCGTCCGTCCACAAAATGTTCCATTGCCAATGCTCGTCCACCTCCACCCGTGCAAGGAATTCCAATGCGAAGGTTTCTCTACGAGGAAGATCGTTAGGTTCGAGTTGTTGGACAAGGTGGATTTTGTATGGGTAGTACCGCAACACTTGACGTACGATCTTGTACACCGTACTCAGTGGCACAGCCTACTATATAGGTAACAGCCTCTTCAATCGACACGATTTCCATTGAAATCTTAAGACCGCCTTAGTTTACGACTTCTCACGTGAGGTCGCTTTTAGTGAGGGAAAACCTTGGTAACAACTGCGTTTACTTATGCACAGAGCTATAGCTGATCATGTCTTTTTAAGTGTCAAAATGAAACAATATTCCTAGATATTAATTAATATGCACCATTAACAAGCCAAAGAATGTTACTTTTCAAAAAAATAATGCGACATGTTATAAATTTTTTTTTTAACAATTATATAAGATTAAATATAAGATTAAGTATTAAATAATGTTAATATATAAGATAGATATATTAATATATATATTTATAGATAGTTTAATTGAGATAATTCTATGGTTTATCACAGTTACATCCATCAACGCTGCTGCAGAGCTCTTGTCCAAGACCAGGGCTACACCTTCTTGCCCTCTCATGATTCCAGATTAAGATTAATATATAAGATTTATGTTTACCTCGCCGTCAGAACCAACTCATGTCCCTTAAGGGGCTCTTTCTTCTTTCAGAAGTGGTGAAAGTCGCAATGTGCAACGTCTTTCATTTTTGAACTACAATTTTTCATCTTTGAACTGTAGGCGCTGCAACGAATCTGATGTGTAGTGACTCGTGTGCGGGCGGACGTTATCGTACTCCAGAAGAGGGTCCAAAGCTGCCATTCAATCCTGGTGTCGACAACAACTCCGGAATTCCTCTCCGACGGGTTCACCCAACTAGTCACGCGTTGGCGCAATGCGTGGAAAGGGATGGGGACTATGTCGAAAAGTGAATAGTGCATTACATAGAGGACAAATGTGAATATAAGATACAAAAAGAATTTTGAAAATCGGTTAACAAAAAAAAACGTTACAGGCATGGAGACCTTATTTATCAATCGCCCCTCGTAGATTTATCCACTAGCAGCTGATCAAGCGTATTGTTTTTATCACGTTTTTTCGAAGAGCGAACGATGTTTTTTACCTTTCATATGGCTCCTTAATGCAGATTCACCCATACTGGAAATATCCACGTTCTTCAAGCATAAAATACATTTTGCAATGTGACGATTATTAATATCTTTTGATATCCAACTTGCATAGACAGGATTTTTAAGCCAAAGTTAGTTGAATGAACATTTACCCATATTTCGAATGAAAAATTTTTTTTTATTAGCGTGCCTTGAATTATTAGTGAATCCAGCAAACAGAAAACGAAAGTAAAACAGAAGCGTTAGCGACTACAGCGATAATTTTATGAAACGGTGAATTAAAGAATAAACTACAACTGATCGGTTTTCAAGGATTTTCCAGGTTCATCTAAGAAAACCTTCATTTTTCCCGAATATTTAAGGCCTTGAAAAAAATTTATGAAATTCAAGCATTTTCAAGGTTTTCAAGGCCGCGTACGTACCCTGCGCACGGTCTTGCATAGTAACAGGCATCGTCGACTAGTAACAAATGAAGCTTACTGACAACGAGCCTCCCTTTCTTATTTCTGAAAACCAAATGACTTGTAAAGCGCATGTGCATAAACCACATTGTTAACCTGTGTCTTCGTGTCTAATTTCGTATACGAATATTGCATAGAGCGCCATTCCATGCTGGTGGTGATCTAATTTATTTTTTTTGGTGCGTATGAACTTCCCATGCCCTCTTGTATAATATTACCAAGTAATATAGCTTTTGGTCCAGTAGAAATAACAGGGTACATAAGACTGTGTATACTGTTAAAATTTGATCTAATTCTAACAAGTAGTTTCCGAGTTACTCATTCAACATCATAACACGTGCTCACTTGTGAGTACTAACTAGCACTTGTTACAATTTTGACTGTGTAACTCGGAAACTTCTCGTTGGAATTAAATCAAATTTTAACGGTATACACAGTCTTATGTACCCTGTTATTTCTCCAAATTTCATTAATCTAGGCCTTACGGAACCTGAGTTATTAACTTGTTGAACTTGGTGTTTGCATTTTTATTTCTGTTCATAACTCAATTATCGTTCAAATTCGGACCCATGTTCATAGGACGTTTTGTGTTTATCTTAACCTCTATAATACTCTATAATACCCCCTTTAAGTATTTTACATTCGATGTAAATCACCCTGTATAGTAAAGGCGGAGATATATTGCCTTCGAAGCGATATTCTGTGTCATTTTTTATTTATTAATTTATTAATTTCATTTATCTATTTAAAAAAAAACGAAAATGGAAACTAAATATAAATACGAAAACAATGTTTCGAAAACGAAAGCGGATGCTTTCAAGGAATAACTAAGCGATTTACTTCCCATTAAGGTCTACTGGCTGGCGTTAGAAATGACGTCATCCTGTCGTTCAACTTACGTGGCGGCTGCTATAGTATCATATACAAATATCATAATTATCATATTGCTATACAGGCATGAGCAAATTGGGGGTGAAGAGATGCCAGGTGTCAAGCCTTCGAACTAGATGAACCAAGAAGATCGTCGGAACCGAGAGGTTTGCATCACGGAAGCAGTTGAGAACGCCGGCACGACAGAAGAACTCCTCCACCGACAATGGAATAGACAAAGAAATAGAAAGGAGATTGAACACTTCTAATTGGAGGACTGAGTGCGCAGGTGCGAATCAGACAGACAGAAAGTGCCTGGTTCTCGCTCGTCTTCAGAGATGGCTTCGTTAAGACGTTGGATCGCCATGAATCATCGTTTCTCCCGATCGAATGAAGCCAGAGAAACGGATCGCCGGACAAATGAAAACCCGCCACGGCTCGTCTTCAGAAGCAGACGTATCAAGTCGTATGCTTAAGTGAAGCACATCAAAGAGCAACAACGGCCCACGAAGGAAATTGTTTGGAAACAGTTATCGGACTTATGGTGAGACATTGAACTTTAATAATTGTGATAATAAGTGTTCCAATTTATTCACATAGAAACCCCTCACGGGTTCGAATAAGGAAATTCCACTCACGTCGCCGCCATCATCGAGTCGCCCCCACCTCCGTGATGAGCATGTAAAAGGATATATGAGGAAATTTTTCAAGAGTAGAGACGAGCAGCCCACAAGTGCGGTACGCGAAACTACTATTCGCAAAATCTTATTGATAATTATTCCAACTGTGTATATCGTTCACAAAATGTATTTCCATGTCAACTGCCCACGAGTCCGTTGAATCATAATGTTGTGCCATTGAGAGACTTTTGTACCGAGAGTGTATTAGTAGAATCCATATCCACTTCCGCTCCAATTTGTGTATGACGCAGACGGACACCACAGCGAGCATTCTCATCATAGCTTCCAGATTCTTCTCCCGTCAAACGCTTCATCCTTAAAAGCCAGCTTACCTCCCATATCACGTAACGATACTCTCCATTCCCTTTAATAGTGAGGGGGGAACTTCTAAGAGTATTGAATTAGTGCAAATTTAAACTTTATAAAAATTAAAGATTGAGATATATGGAGTCGAACCTTTTAAATTGGCATTTATCTAATCTTGTTATTTTCATTTGTCTAGAAGCAGTTCCGCGGTCGATTATCCTATTTAGGTCGCTGCTTTCCCAGTTTACAGTGTCACCCATATCAGCCATTAAATCTACCGATATTCATCTCGAAGATTTCGACAGAGAAACGACTCCATTCATCGACTACTCAGCACCCTTGCGTTTGCATCCCACTTCAAAGGTTCAAGGGAGTTTACCCGTCTTCACAAGTCGACAACGAAATTGTTTGAAGGTTTTTGTAATTTAAATTATTCATCTTATAAAATTTACAAATATGTTCAAAATTAAATAATTTCATAATTGACTTTGTCGTATCCATCTCTCCTTACCTCTCTGGCACGTATAATCAGTGGAGCTAAATAAGTCACGTGTCACCAGGCTTACCTGTGCCCTGATTTGACTTAATGCGTGAAGTAAGATCATAACTTCGTCATAAACCCATATTAAAGGATAGATAGGGTCGTGTACATAGAAAACTTTACCAATTTTAGCCATTTTCAAATTTATACTTTGAAACACACTTTGAAATGCACAATAAAGCTTAAAATCATTTAACCTATACCATTTCAATCTTTAACAAATTTTGAGCATCTTATTACCTGACGGAGCTCCAATGCTTCCATTTCTTCGTTTCATGACAACACAAACGACAACAGCAGCGATGATTACAACGATCAGCAAAGCCACAGCAGGAACAAAAATTAAGGGATCCAAATGGAATATATAGACTGGCTGCACACCATCATAAACATCTTTAGAAACAGTTTCTGATAATGAATTCGAATAAACAAAAATAATATAAAAAACAACTTGTCGATATTGTATTAATACGATCAATAAGTTCGGAGACTGGCCTTTCTGGCGGATATGATGTATTGTTATCACGTATTACATACAACCACCATTCAGTACACAGCAACTGTTCTCCATTTTGCAACTATGCGCTTCTGCCAACGCGAATGCAGTTGCTAAAATTTTTCCTGGAAGCCTTTTCAGGAGAAGGTTTTCAGGGCGACCGCCGCTGCTTCCTGAACTTCATTGAATCCCAAGAGCTGAATGTTCTTATACATAGTAAGACCAGGTAGGATCTAAATTGTAACCTCGTGCCCTGTGAGTGACGAATTTACTCTTTTTAAATAAAAGAAGATACGAGTCATTCTTGAAATGTATTCCTTTGAGTTCAATTTAGACGGGAGAATAGGGAGGGTATGGAATGGTTGACGTTCCCATTTTGGCCAGTGCAGCCTGCTCCATGAAAGACCGATGTGCGGGGGCATTGTCATGTTGCAGTACCCAGTCCTTGTTTTTCCGGAGGACAGCATCACGGAGGACAGCCAAGATCTGTTTGTATCTGTCTTTGTTTTACTATTGTCCCTTCCGGTAGAAACTATTAATGCACCACGCTCTGCCACCCTTCATCCTTACCACGTCTTGCGTCAACCTTTGTTGCAGTACGTCACAGTCAAATAGTCTCCGAACATACTGATCGTAGTAGTATTCAGTAATCGTTTCGAAATTTAAATATTTACCTCCAGAAATTGTAAGTGTTGCAAACGTGTATTCCAAAACATCAGATCCACCAGCTCCATCTACTATTAAACGCATCATGTACCATGTGGCCGGGGCTAATCCGGATATCACCATTTTCTTCTGAGAAGGAGAGATATTTGTGCCTAAAACTGTCCATTCCTTAGCAGAGACTGTTTTGTATTCAATTCCAAAATGTTGAACAGGGCATCCTGTTGAAGGCCACATATCCAAATGTATTGTAGCGAACGTCGAACCTTCTTGGATCAGTAAGTTCTTTGTTGGAAGATCTAGGTCTAATGGAAATAATATTAATTAGAATAAAATGGCATTTTATAAAAAGAATAAAAAAATCATATTTCTGAAAACCAAATTTTCTAACTTGCGCCTTCAGTGGATACTGTAATGACGTCAGACGGTTCTCCTGTTCCAATGTAATTGAAAGCTTCCATAAATATTTGATAAGTTGTGCCACATAGCAACCCATCTAGAGTAAATATTCCGTATTCTGGGCGAAGTTCTTTAGTTGTCCAAGACTCAGTTTCTTTCTTATAGTATAAAAGGTAACCTGAAATAAGATAATGTTTTAATGATTACATTACGTTAATATTTTCATTAATTTTGAATGAATGCAAGACTTTACTCTATCAAAGCCAAATAAATTATTTGAGATAATGGGATTGATTATATTATCTTTTCATAAATGTACGTCGAGGAGAAATGACTTGCCTCTAATAGGGTCTCCTCCACTTAGCAATGTTTTCCATTGTAATTGAATGCTTGATTTCGTCTTTGATATAATGTCAATTTTGGGAGCAGAAGGGGGAACTACCATAAAAGAAATGAAAGATAGAAGCATTAATGTCACATTTACAGCTTCAAATAAATAATATGTACGTGATGTTCTTAATATGTTTAAGAAAATGTTAAACACACAAAAGAAAAAATTATTATTAAAAAATTGTTCATCCAAATTTTACTTTAATTATAAATTAATTTCCTTATTTTAAAAAAAATTACACTAAAATTGAGAAGCAAATTTATGTTTTAAATTCAACGTGCTATTAATTTGCTTTTTTGACCTATCACATCCTGTAAAAAATCCTTTGAAACAGGAAAAATGATTCTGTGGCGAGCTAAATGTGTCAATTCTCCTGAATGACAATACGTTTAGGGGACGAAGTGAATGGGACGATGTGAATGTGTCGAATTGACTGAGTAACCAAACGATCCTGGGACAAAGTGAATGTGGCGATTTTAACCGTCATGAATGCGATCAAAATTGATTATGTCCAAGTGAAGTGTGACGACACGACCTGCTTGTTAACTCCCTAGATCCCTTCCCAAAAAAAAAAGTCTGTACTACTCTTACTCCCCCCCCCCCCAAATGGTTAACAGTGGTCAGTTCCTTATCCCCCATCCGCTTCTACTTGACCATGGAGTTTATGGACGATCCCTAAGTTTTACTATTTCGATTGGATCAATAATCCTACGAGTGTCCCTGTATCGAACAAAGGGACTACCAGTGACTTGTCACCACAACCTAAAATATCATATGAACATTTACTAATTCACAAATGGAATGCATTTTTGTAATATATAATTTCAGGAAAGCTTTTGTAACATTCTGACATCAGTAGATCCGTAAAAATATGTCAGTAAGGATGTTCGTGAAGGATGTCTGATATACAATTAATATCGTGCAAATTTTTTTTATATAATATAAAATAGACCAGGAAGAGCATTTAATTTTTTTATTTTAAATAGGCGCCAAATGTACAACATACCTTGGACTGTCAGAGTATATTTAGTTTCGTCTCTTCCGTGTTGATTGTAAACTGAACAGATGTAGCTTCCTGAATCTTCATTCGTCACTTTATTGATGGCAATAGAACCGTCCGCTCGAATTTGTATGTGGCCATTTTCGATTACAGGCTCATTTCTAAGAACATAATTGTAATGTTAATGTTCGCAAAGGACAAAAGATAAAGATGATAATGGGATATATCACTATAAACATTTATCAGGAATGTAATCCAATGGTGAGGAAGAAATTTAGCGAATAGTCAAATATCATTAAAACAGAACATCAGCTTTAATGTTGAGTGAATAAAAAGTAAGGGGGTCAAACTTCCGGAGATTATTTCTGACAGGAAAGGGAACAAAAAAGTTCATATCATATATCCGGAAACGTGCGGTGAGTCTGCAATAAAACAATTTATACTGGTACATGACATAGGATTAATTAAATCTATATTCCTCAGATATTCAAAGTGGCCGCCAGTAACGAACAGCATTCAGTGTACCCTCCAGCGGTATCACCGGACTCAGACCATACCACGAAAACATCCTCCAAGCAGTCACACTTCCCCCATCAGCCGTTCGTCGTCCAACGATGGTGTCGGGATGCTTGTTCTCAGATGTTTCCAGGCGAATTCTCCATCGTCCGTCCACTCTGTTCACCAGAAATCGCGACTCGTCAGAGAAAGCAACCCTTTGCCACTCGACCGAGGTCCAATGGCGAGAGTCCACTGCGAATTGGAGGCATTTTCGGCGATGCACGGGCGTCGATATGGGTGCTGTTACCATACGCCTGCTCTGCATCCCCAACCTCAAGAGGGATCGTTGCACTGTCTTGGTGCTGACATGTATAGTGGCCCCACTGTTCATTTGCTGTGTCTGTTGCTCAACAGTGGCACGCCGATTGGTCTTGGCCAGGCGTCGTAACCGACGCGCGCCTCTAGAATCGATGGCCCGTGGGGCCCCACAGTTACCTCTTCGGTTGCTCGAAACTGCCTGGTTCGTCCAGTCGCGGTACACCTTCACAACGGCAGCCCTAGAGCAGTTCACAAAGGTGGCCGTTTCTGAAATGCTGCCCCCCTTGGCCTGATAGCCAATGATCATCCCCTTTTGGAGGTCCGACAGGTCACTTGCTCTGCCCATGACGGCGACAATTGCTGCGTCAACGGATGCTACTACACGTCTGCTGTTGTCAGCCTTTAATGATATGCAATGATTTTCCATCTGCATACCATGGGACGTTGCAACATGTTCGAGGAGAGGTGGTCATAATAATGTGTCCCGACCCTGTATAGTGTAAGTATATATTGTAGTTTTATTCAAAGTTTTATTAAGTAGTTTTATTCAAAATGTAGTTAACTAGAACTAAAGAATCGTCAAATTCTTTGTTCTTATTCCACAATCCTGAATTAAAATTCAAAGAATCCCCGTTAAAACTAATTTATTTTTTTATAAATTCTGATCTGAAGGTAGGTGTATTTTAAAGAAAATAGAATAACCGCGAGTTCTTACTGGAATATCCACTTTCTTTGTGGCGTAGGGATTCCGACAGCTATACAAGGCAATACGACATCTCTCTTCCACGGAGTCTTAATATTATCGTCAAATGAAGCCGATTTAGCTGGAACTGTACTAATTATATTCAAAATATGGCTTTATTCTACAAAAATCGATTATTTTCAAAACAAGACTTCAAGTTTTCCACGACGCTCTACAACACTTACCTATAGAATCTGCTACAGTTTGAGCGACGATAGTAGATGATGGACTTTCACCTATAACCGAGTTGGAAGTAACCCAGAATATGTATTTGCGATTCTTTTCCAGTCCATCTACTTGTATATGTTCAATGTCTCCTTTGGATGAACGAATCGCTGCCTCTTTGATAAACTGCTCCGTCATCTGAGACTCAAAATCTATCTGAAATTAAAGAAAAGCAATTATTAGGATATTTACAATTTATTAACATAAGAGATATTTATATTATATATTATTCTGAATGTCTTTCATTTTCCATGTTAATGATGCTTAGAGTAAAATGATTTCAATCTCTCACTTTTAATTATTTTACAATATCCAGATTACTGCTGATAATTAAAATATATTTACCTCTTGTCCTTTTTCCAGTGACTTAAAATAAACATTATATTTTGTAATAGAGTTTTTGGTTTTCTTTGAAGGTTTCCATGACACGACTACAGAATCCGAGGAAGAAGGCAGAACTTTGACAGCGACTGGTGGTTCAGGAACTACAAAAATAAGTAAAGAATATGAAATATAGGCAATTGCTTCTTTGCTAAGAGGGAAGGATTCTATCTCTCAATTAAAGGTTTTGGTCAATTTTTTACCTGTGGAATGACTATAGAGGAGAGCGACACCACCCAAAGAAGCCTGTCTCTTTGTTTACTTTATTATTTTGGAAAACTTACCATCTTCGTGTGTTTTACAGAAGACTGCATCACTTTTAACTCCATCTCCTATCTTAGTGAATGCCGTTACTTGAATACTATAATTGGTATTTACTTCTAAATCTTGAATGGTTAGCTTAGGATTCTCTGTGGTTTTAGAAAGTCGAGCGGCATCTGCAAATAGATAAATACGATGCTAACTTTTTCCAAATGAAATATTTACATTCAAAGCTGTAATTCTTTGCATGAAACCTACCGTACCATTCTGAAGCAGGTTTGTACAGGACTTTATATCCACGTAGGATACCATTCACACTATTCAACGGTGGTGCGCCCCACAATACGTAAATGCTCTTCGATGATAATGTTGAGCAACGAACTTTTTGAGGAGGCTCAGATGGTACTTGAAATTATCAGAAATTAGGAAGCGGATTAGAGTGTTTTTAAATATAAAATAAATTCAATTTTTAAAATAATCTGTGAGATAAATCATTACCACTTTCAGAAGTCATGGCAATAACCGTTTCAGAAGCAGGCCCTTCTCCTATTGAATTGTATGCTTGAACAATTATCTCATATTGAGTGAACAAATCAAGATCTGTGAGTTGAAAAATTAAATCTTTATGATAATCTTCAGGAACTTCTAATTTTTTATAACGGTAGTCGCTGGAACCATCTACTTTCCGGAAACCGATTACGTAGCCACGGATAATTCCATTCCAAGTATTACGTGGCGGAGGCTAAATAGATAATGAGACAATGTATAATACTTCTGAGAATTTTCTTATACAGGGTGTTTTTGAATTGAGTACAGATTTTTTGGGAGATGATAGAAGAGGTCCTTAGAAGTATCTTTTGTCATATGAACATGGGGTCCCCGCAGCTCCGTTTACTTACAATACTGCATTGAACAATCAAATGACACTGGTACGCAGTGTGCGTTGATAGGCCTAGATTATTTGATTTTTAACAATTAACACAAGCAATCTACTGTAATAACTTTTAAAGTAATTGTTTGCAAAGAAATTTCAAGGTGCACGTGCTTGTTTGTTGAAAAGTCTTAGGACAAACTTCAAGGAGATTCCATGGCATCCAACCCCTTTGTAAAATACGATTAGTCCATATGTAAATGAACTAATCGCATTCTGGGAAAGCAGTAGGTAAAGATTTGTTTTAAAAAGTTCACTACCAACACACAGTGCATCTCGGTGTCATTTGATTGTTCAATGCAATATTGTAAGTAAACGGAGCTGCGGGGACCTCCATGTTCATATGACAAAAAATACTTCTAAGGACCTCTTCTATCATCTCCCAAAAAATCTGTACTCAATTCAAAAACACCCTGTATAAATTACAAATTACATGTGATAATTAAAAAATTCATTTGGAAAGATTTCGGTATAGGGAGAACGTGACAGGATAGCACATACAGATTGCTCAGAGTCAACACATCAATCGGAAAGAGATCCTCGACACGATGTCAATGATATGATTACGCGACATCGCAGCGAAATGTTGGAGTGTTAAGGTGCCAACACAAATGCCCGACTTTGGTTTGGTTTGATTTGGTTTGTATTAACGTCCTTTTCAACTGCTATGGTCATTTCAGGACGGCGTTATAGGGGCCGCAAATTTTGCCTCGCAAGGGTTCTTTAACGTGCAGTCCGCAAACGACTACACGGGACCAACGGCTTTACTTCCCTTCCGAAGGAAGTGCGTGATCTCAGGATTTTCTCACGAGCATCCTCGAGCATCAGAGGCGATCACGCAACCCCTGAGTCACCGAGGCCGAAATACCCGACTTTGACGCGCACGGTTTTCATCCAACTTGAAGCGACACCAGATTGCATGCGACTAGCAAAACATACCTTTCCAACTTCCGCGCACACGACTTTCAACCGACAAGCATTTTAACTCAAACTGTGTCCGTGATAGCGCTGCAGTCACACAGGAAATTGTATTCATTTCCGCCAAAATGGATTCGATTACGCGTCAAAAATACAATTTATTAAACTAATAAATTTATTTGCACATGGAGTTTCCATGGAAGCCTCCATTTTCTTTATTTTGCATCTAGAGCGGTCACTTCCCATGATGTTTATCGTGTATATTCTCGCAACCTGATTGGTTATCGTGAACGACAAGTCGCGTGAAAGTCGGACAGAGCTGAAGTCGGAAAAAGTAGTCGCACGACTCCTACGACTGACCGTTTGAAACCGAAAGTAGTCGTTCCAGAACCTAGTCGGATGTAAACCGTGCATGTGTGTCTCCGCCTTTAGTCGGGGAAGAAATCCGCCGCGGCCACGACAACCAAAACGCAGTGATTAATCATACCGATGAGGAAAGTCTCGTATATTATTAGCTACGATGTAGGCCTTTTATTTCTTCAGTTTTATCCACTTTGGAGCTTTTGTACTGTATATTAGTGAATGAAGCGAGCCGCTGCAAAAAGTGTCACTCCATCACGTTCCTCGTAGAAAAGAGGCACATTTTTATATGGGTGCAATGATCTTATTACTGTGATCTTTCTGAATATTTTAACCGATAATACATTACAATTGGAAACTTTACATTATATCAATGTAAAAAATTATGACAAAAAATATGATATGGATGGGGCTCAGCATTTTTCAACGCAACGCATTTTTAGATAGCCTATACCGTACTAATCGGGAAACGTACTAATGAGGAGTTTTGTTGTGCTTAGAAACTGAGTGTTATCCACGGGGTTCGACAAAACCGGTAGCCTGGTAGTCAAATGGTACAAATATTTAGTACAAGATGGCTACGGAAATGTACTTCGTGGTAGCCATTTGCCTATTATACATGCAGCGATTTCACAGAGTGGAGTGGCAGATTATAAAAGCTGCATTCTTTCCTACAGCGAAAAGCTGAGGTTCCTTTGATAACAAATAAACTGCCTTAAAATATTGATTCAACAATTCTTGGGGGGAGGCCGTGGCTTTGTGGGCTTTCACTGAAACAACTTCTGTGAAGTTAAGCAACATCAGGCACGGCTAGTCACTGGCACACGATCTTCACCCCCCATCCCCGGCTGCTGTGACCATCATACAGCAGTCGTTAATCCAGGTCCATCCAGAGACCCAACTCATCAGCCTGAGACCATACAGACTCTGGATGGACGTATTGGATTACAATAAATAAAATAAAAAAAAGAAAAGAAAATTAACAGCGAATAAAGAAAAATCCAAGATCTTTTAAAGATGAATATTGTGATTTATTACAACAACATTGAACTTTAATCTTCAATCTTTATAACTGTTTAAGTTGTTTCCAGTGTTGACGTTCGCAGAAACATGCCAAAGTGCTATCATTCTTGTTCTATAACCGACTTTGTTCCAAATCCAAATATGCACCAGTTGTAATGGACTAATTATACAATGCACTCACTGAAAAAGGAAGTGCTATTGGCTATTTGGGTATTTTGTTTCTCCTCGAGGTAACACTTCTTTGTAACTCTATATTAATGTCAGATACTGAATTTTGTTATTGGGTTATATTAGAATTTGTAACTTCGTAGCCAATTGTCTACAACTACAAAAATAATTTGTCGAGCCCCGTATATTTATAATCTCATTCAATGCTTTATCTCAATTAGGTATGAATATTTTTATGGTTAATAATTTAAGCATCTGATGTATGGCGTATAATATATCCTCATCGTTCATTCATGAGTTCTTTTATATCATTTGGAATTTTCGTATGTTCATGGAGTTTAAGGCTGTAACTGCAATTGATGAGTGCAAAACAGCCAGCTTCTCTCCTAAGTTAATTTTTGATTTGTTATAAAGAAAAACTGTAACCGCTTTTCGTATCAAAATAACTAAATACACAAGAAGTAAATGTAACAGTCATGTGACTAGAACGTTGGACAAAGTGTCGCTTTTGTAAAAAAGCGACAAAAAGCGTCAAATTTAACTAACATGTGTTAGTTTTACTATAAAAATGCTTGCTGAGTGGCGTCAAGGCTAATTGCCTTTTAAATAGACATTATTTTAAAAACTTTCTTACCTATAGTTTAAACTTGTTTTAAATTTGCTCTAGCTCAGGGCCGTCCAAATCGTGCACGTCGCCGACGTGCAATATAAAAAGCTCGCGGACAAAGCTCACGGGCAAGCCGAGGAGATAGTCCAAAACTCAGGAGCGGAGTGGGTAT
The DNA here is from genome assembly GCA_023313115.1 of Rhysida immarginata. Classification (NCBI taxonomy): domain Eukaryota; kingdom Metazoa; phylum Arthropoda; class Chilopoda; order Scolopendromorpha; family Scolopendridae; genus Rhysida; species Rhysida immarginata. The sequence goes on along the minus strand of JAHWFO010069756.1, from coordinate 324 downwards.
AGTTTTTCCTATGCAGTGTTGCCAGACTTTAGGGAGTGATTCCGTTAAACGAGGCATTATTTCTTTTGTTACTGATACTTGCTTGTTTTTCGTGTCGCATAACATAGCGCACATTCCGAAAAAGCATAAAATCACTGAACCAGTATTTAAACAGGAGTGGGAGAATCTGGGTTTATTTTCATTGTTCACGGATCGGATTCGAAATGCTTAATATGCAATCGTATCCTATCGGGCAAAAGAAAATACAATTCTACCTGACATCGAGAAAATTGTCACATTAAAACGAAGGAAATAAAATGGTAAACTGCCTCGTTTTTTTTTTTT